>JACDJE010000130.1:1252846-1452531 GCA_016647715.1 Pavo muticus
GGGGGAAAGATCTGGATTTCTTCCCCGAACTGCATGTTCTTAGTTTGTGATCAAGGTCTTGGAATCATCCTTTTGTTTTGTAAAGTCATCACTTGCAATGTATATTACAAACAACCCGTGTTTGTTTTTTTCTGTGGAAATAGCAGAGGGTTTTGTTACCAATTCTATGCTATTCTATACAAGAGTAGCTGGCCTGTAGAAGATTGTATGTGTAAATTGCTACACTCAGAGCTGCTAATTCACAGTCCCAGACAGCTGTGACTTCACTCCCCAGCAAGTGACCCCTGTCATAAGGGTACATCCACAGTGAGTGCAGCAGTGTCTGAAAGTCCTCCTTCTGACATGGAAATGTGGCGGCTTTCCTTCTGCAGCATAGACAGCAGGGAGAACCTGCCTGATGGTTGAATATTCTATCTCTCAGCAGCATTAGCATCAGATCCTAAGCACACCTTGAAGCTTCAGACCAGCTTCAAACACTCAAAAACAGAAAATGGAATCTGATGCAGTAGATCAGATTTTTAAGCATTCTCATGGTTAGCCCAAATGTTGGCCTAAAGGTCCTCATCCCTCAGTATCAGAAAATCACAGAATCATAGAATGGTTTGGGTTGGAAGGGATGTTTTAAGATCATCTAATTCAAACCCCCCTACTACAGGCAGGGACACCTCCCTCTTAACTAGGTTGCTCACAGCCCCATCCAGCCAGGCCTTGAATGCTTTCAGGATAAAGGCACTCACAACCTTGCTGGGCAACCTGTTCCAGTGTCTCACCACCCTCACAGCAAAGAATTTCTTCCTAATACCTAGTCTAAATCTGCCCTCTTCCAGTTTAAAACTATTTCCCCTTGAGCCTCATGCAATGCCATTCCAATGTGAAATAACAGCAGCTTCCCTTTTCTCCTGGCAATTAAAAAAGCCCTCCATTGAAACGGCTGCTTTCTCTTTGGCAGGGGAAGTATTTCTGCTTCAGAGTACAGAGCTGCTGGAAAGTGTTTAATTCCCAAATGAGGTATTTTAAGGCCCAAATCTCTCTGTTTCTGCAGGCCAGGATCAGCCCTCTGAAGGTCACAGGAAAGTTCAGTGAATGACTCTTTTTTCTTTTCTTTTTTTAAGCCAAAGAATGAGTTCTGTGTTTATTCTTACTTCCTCATTACATTGAGAAGCCAAGCTGCACGCACTGAGTTTGAGGCTGCTTGGGAAGCAAAGCTGCTCTGGCAGCCATTGGGGCAGTTCATGTGCTAACCTTCAGAGCACTGCACAGCACAGTGAGCTCACACGGTTTGGGCTGGATCCATGCGTGCAGCCCCCAGGCAGTCGCAGATCCAGCCCTGAAGCTGTCACTGGGCAGCATCAGTGCACAGCCACTCAGTGGCTCGTTAAGGTGGTAATTAATTTTTATGACTATGAGAGGGGAGGGCGCTTAGAAACAGATTGATCATAATTGGCTTTTAATTAATAATTTCAAGCCTTAATTCAAACTAAAAATATCCCATTACTTATCTTCACAATTTCATGGGCACTAGGGCAGGGGAGATAGCGTAACCAATGAGCTCGCTGTGGCAGGCCTGTGTAACGAAGTGTGTCCAGGGCCAGCCACACAATCAGGCAGCACTGCTCTCTGCAGGGGAGCTGCAGCCTTCCTTTTCCATTCCCAAAGCAACAGGTGAGGTGGGCAAAAGGTTACTGAGAGGGGCTGAGGTTTGGTGTTGGCCCAGCTCCAGCTGCAACTCTGGGACAGTGCCCATCACAGTCACCCATGCAGAAGGCAGCCCTTCTTTCTGGGGCTTCCTCCCTTCCCCCAGCCCCAAACCCCCATGGACAGCACCTGATCGTCGAGGTTAAAAAGGTAACAACAAATCGTAAAACATCTGAGAGTGGTTGCAGTGGCCTGGAAAATAATTCAGTAAATGAGTGAAAGTGGATATGATTATAGAGAGTGCAACGAGTCCTTGCTCAAATTATTACATCAGCTTCAAAATCTCAGCCAAATTGGTTTCCGTAATGTGCCTTCTCAGCACAGGCGTCATAAAAAGAAAACGACAATTAATTTGGCATAAGAGGATCTATAGTGCAGGCTGAGGGAAAAACCGCTTTAAACTGTAGAAATGCAGTGATTAAAGTTACGATTTTCTATTGACAATACATAAAAAGAAAATAATATTATGATTTGTAAGTCTCATCTCAGCAGAGGAGGTGGCAGTGGCAGGAGGCTGGGGCCTGGGCCCTGTGTGCTGTGGTTTCCTTACCTTCATTTCTTCACTTTCCAAAATACTTCAAACTACTTTTCTGTCCTGCCTCAGTGCAACGGACAGGGACAGTGAGGAGGTGAATCTGACTTCATAGCTGCCTCCATACACACCAACCTCAGCGGAGCAAGGCTTACACTCCTTGAGACTGAAGCAATTTGCTGCCACACTTGTGTCCCAGCCAGACAAAGCCCTTAAAAGGAGGCCAGGCTCTGCCAGAAGGGGCTTTGTGGGGTGGTGGTGCCGGCTCCGCAGCTGGGCAGGTTCCCCTCATCACACCACAGACAGCTGCAGGGTTGAGCCAACTTTCCAGGCTGGCACTCAAGGTCACCATGAAGCTCAGCATGAGTGTGGTCAGGAAAGATATGGGGACATCTGGCAGTCAGGAGCTGCTTGTGGTCTCAGCTGTTAATGTAAGAGAGACAAGTGTCTATAATACCAACTTACTTAGAATCATAGAATCACCAAAGTTGGAAAAGAAAGACCTCCAAGATCATCCAGTCCAACCATCTACCTACCACCAATACTTCCCCACTAAACCACATCCCTCAGTACAACTTCTAAATGTTTCTTGAACACCTCCCGGGAGGGTGACTCCACCACCCCTCTGGGCAGCCCATTCCAGCACCTGACCACTCTCTCAGAGAACTATTATTTCCTAAAGTCCAACTTGAATATCCCCTGGTGCAACTGCAGGCCATTCCCTCTAGTACTGTCACTAAGTTCTACTCAGTTCTCCCTTCAAGGGAAACTCCAGTCAGAAAATCCTCTTACCACAACTTCAGCATTACAGTTCACTCCGGTCCAGGATTTGACAATGGTTCCTTTTCTCCTTCCTCCAGGCAAATCCTTTCACAGGTACACAGAACAGTGAATCAGTTTTCTGGTCTATTAATACACATGGGCTGCATTCTTCAGGGTAGCTGCCAAGCTGTCCATGAAAGAACCCAGCAGCATTAGCTGAACCTATCGGGTTCCCCACAAGCCATGTAATGCCACAGCTTCAGCTCCATGCAGTTAGGACCAGTAACATCAAGAAAGGACTGATAAAAGCAGCAGCAGCCCCCAAAGGGGGAGTAACTCACTGAAAGGAAAATAAATATGCATGAGCTATGTAATATTAATGTATATTCATGTAATTAATATTATAGTTCTTCATTATATGCTTTCCTTCACCATTTGGAAATTCTCCAAGTACACCAAACTCATTCATTTACAAAACAAAAAACCCAGCATCATTAGCAACTCCAATGGAATTTTTTAATTTACATACAACAGGCAATCTACTGCAGATTTTGCTGCAGCAAATGTGCCCTCATTCAGGACGCTGTAGTGTTACCTGCAGCGTTCTTGTTTGATGTTTTATTTCTAACCACATTTGGACTTGTATTTTGTTTGTGGTGAAAAGGCAAGAGAACATTTTCTACCACTACTATTGTTAGCAGTGCTTTCATCATGACACTCTGAAATCTAAACCTGACTTTGAACAGTTCACAAAAGGTCACCCTCAGAAATCTTATGGAAAGTTGGCACCTGTGCAGCCCTTTATATACATTTATACAGGGCACAGGGTGTTTTAATTGAATTAAAAGCATGTCATTCAATGTTCAGTCACAAGGTTTAAGAAAAGCAAGTGATCTGTACCGTATATAATGCATTAGTTTATCAAAATGAACTTCTCATCATCTTCAAAAAGGTGAGGAAAGAGATCCTTGACCTCTACGCTCTGCACAGTGACGAAAGCCAGGGGCCGAGGAAGAGCAGTTGTCAAGAGAGACCATTCAACACTTGATGCTCCAGCTGGGCCCTAAGATTGCCTATGAGGAGCAGCCTGGAAACATTTCCAGGAAAGCACACTTACTCAGCATTTGGGAAGACTCTTCTTCAGATTTTTCAAACCGCAACTTTTCACTTTCCTCAGACGGCGCTAATTTGACATTGAAAGGAAGTCAACACTGCTTGGTTTCGTTGGTCTATGACAACCCATGCTGTTTCATGCAGGAAGGATTTCTGTTTGCCATGACTGCTCTCCAGTATGACCAGCCATCCATTAGTGCTGAAAAATTCATACTTGAAAAATTATAATTAAAACCACGTGCCCTTTCTCCTTGGTACCAGACACACTGCTGCTTTTGCTTCACCATTCCATTCTTTTATTTTCTGTCCTGCTTGACTGGCATTGGGGCAACCACTTGTCGATGACTCCTCAAGCAGCTCTGAACCTAATGATCGTAACAGCTCTCCCTACCAGTTTGTGCCAACTCAGTCTTTTTTAAAGTTCCATCTATAATCTCTCCCACGAGCAAGGAAAAACAGCAGCATCTTCTTAGAAAAAGAGCAGGGACATTACAAGCAACAATGCTTTAAAACCACTGCATTGCACTGAAGTAGTAGTTTGGCTACCAATGTCTCGATCTTAGGACAAGAAATAATGTCAGGAAAAAATGAGCAAAGAAGAAATCAATTATTTTGTAACAAAATTTATTTTTGCTCTGTGGATACAAATCCCAAACATCAACAAACAAATTCCAGTGAAAAAATACCAGTCATTAACAATGAAAACTTTTATTATTATTTAATAAATAGAACTTTGGCATTCAAAATTCTAGCTGTAAACCCTACTTTAAAAAAATTACAAAATGAGGCAAGAACAACAAGCCTAAAGCCGAGCCAGCCAGTGGCTCCTTTACTTTTTACAACGAACACATTTTGATTAAGTCATGACAACTCTATTTACATATGAGGTATTCTGAGCGGTTCAAAAATTGAACCCAATTTACACAACTACCAGTCTCTGGGGACTGATCCAGTACATATGTCAGCTGTGCTTTTAAAAGATAGCTCCAGACACTCCTCCCCACTGAACTAATGATATACTGCAATTAATACACACAAAAGAATCACATATTATGCTTTGAGTTTCCTGCTCACGCTTCATATTCAAGAAAGCTGCATACTACAAGCAGGCTAACATTCCGAGCGCACACCCAGTACCTGTTGTAAGTACTTACGTTTCTAGATATTATGCAGAGTTCTTACTACAAAAGCCCAACAACAAAATATTGGCAGGTAAGAGGAAAACAAGGTGCAGTCATCAGCATTCTAACAACTTATCTAAAGTTCAAAGGGAATTTCTACTTAACTTCAGGCATAACAAGGCACAAAGGTATGCAGCTGTGGAATTAATATTGCTAATGAGCTACTAGAATAAATCATCCCTTTCAGTAATAACCACTGACTGGTTTGCAGCCTACAGAATTGGATTAATTCAGGTCTTCTCCTCTCTCCTGACAGAACTCGTTACATCAATGGGAAGAGCCCAATGACATCTGCATCTCCTCCTATGTAACATCAGTGAGAGGAAGAAGTGCTAGGGAAGTGGGTCGTAGAGGAAGGATTTTCTTTCTTTCTTTCCTTGCGCTCTTACCCTGCCAGAAGAACATCTGCTACAAGAAGCGGGCAGTGAGGGCAAAGGAAGGGAAGAAACACCTTGAAGTGAAAAGGACAAAACTTCGGCTCCTGCCATTACTTCACAGCCACCAGCAGCTTCAAATGTTGAAGTCTGGGTGGGTGGTGGCAGCAATCTCGGCAACTTCACAGAATTATCGCACCCTACAGCGACACAACCGGAGCTAGGAACCTAAATGTTTACACAGTTGAGCTGCATTACTTCTACATAGCAAATAGACAGCATCATCTATAGCTTGTCCCAAGACTTTCCAAGTCTTTTTCAAAATACATTCTTGAATACAGTAGTTCCTGTAAATACCTTCTAAAAGAACTGTACAAATTCGATCCGAAACTATACAAAAAAATTACTGTATAAATTTGCTGACAAACAGAACGGTACAGTATCCATTCATTAGCAGTTCTTTTTCAGCCCTTGAGATTGTCTAACAGCCACAGCAAAAAGTTGTCATGACTAAATCCAAGCAATTCCAATGTTAACAAACATTCATTAATCAACTGTGTATTAAATATGCTGAATGAGATCACACACACTACATTTTAACCGATTAATCAGTCATGTATATCTTAGACAAGGCTTATTCCATTTAAAGGCATCTGCAAAGTGATGCGTGTATAGTAACTGCTACTACTACAACAGGCCCAATTTCAAGAAACCAAAGCAAAATACAGCATCAGTGTAGATATTCAGTTGGTAGCCTGCATCTTTGGCTCAAACATCCACCATTTACAGCCCTATTTTAATCTGACTGAGGCAGGTAAACTCAATTGATATATATATATTTAAAACAAAACAAACAACAACAACAAACCAACAACCAAGTGCTTTAAAGTCAACATAAATATCACGGGTTCCCTAAAAAAATATTAAAATGCAAGATTACAGCATTGCAATCAAGGTATTACAAATACAATGGGACCTCCTTCCTGAGGGACTTTCAACTAATACTTACAGAGCATCACAGCTCCTGAAGTGCTTTGCAAATATTAAATTACTGATCTCAACTCTGCAGTACATTCAACAGGTGAGACAGTGGAGTCACACCAGTCAAGCGACAACACAACAGGACAAAGGGACTCTAAAAATCTCCTGTTTATAGCTAATTCTCTATTAAATGCTTTATTTCCAGAAAATTTGGAAAAACGTGTTGCTCGGTAATTTTTATAGGTACAACATTTCCATCTAAGGAAATAACAGCGTGCAATGTTGGTGTTCACTTTCTCCCTAATATTTCTAGTTAGTTATCTGAAATCCTGTTCCTGAATTTCTGATACCAGACAGAAGCCATAGCCTGGGGACTGCTCCTTCACTGCAGGGCCAAAACACTGCACTACACCAAAGGAACTAGCTGTGGCCCTCATCAAAAAAGCCAATGCTTTTACATCAAGAGACACAGGAAAATTAGTGCAAAGATCCTTGTTTTCAGTTTTGCACTAGTATAACAGTACACTTTCAAAACTATAGAAAGAACAGCATTCAACAATTTAAAATAAAATGGCCTTCTTTTTTTCTTTTCTTTAACCTTCGAGCTGAGATACCACGCAATTTCACTTGAGATTTAATCTGGATGTTTTAGTGCCCACAGGAGCTGGGCCAGTCAGATTAATCTCTATCTGAAAATACTGTGTAGCAACAATATACACTGTAACATTTTTCACAGATTAGTCCATGTGTAGGTTCATGATAGAGAAAATGTCAAATAAATTAGTCATTATAGCAAAAAACAAAACAACAACAAAAAAAGCCAACACCGAATTATAAACACATTAACAGTAACTGCATAACAATTAACAGAAAGCAAAAACACCAAGTTAAAATTCGTAAATTCAGCCTACATTGCTATAACCATTTTTTTTCTATTAAAATAGATATCATCAGAAAACTGTTGCTATAAAAATGTTACCCTACAACTTACACAATTCTAACCTCTATGCTAAGTGATTTCTGCTGTTACCCATGATACAGGTCAGCAGACTGACTTGCACCTTAGCCACTTGAAACTTTAATATCACATGTATGACCAAAGGTCATATATTTTCTTGATAACGTGATTTTAGAGTGGTTTTGCTCACTACGAGTTTTTGTTACCTTCAGTTAAATACCATTTTACACCACACACAACTGTTCAGATAACTTTCAGTACTGTTCCAGGAAAGTGGAAGTGTTAATATTTTATCTGCCCCACAGGAGTGGAGTAGCACTGCCAAGTGACGCTCACAGAATAAACTATGGAACTGGAATATGATCATATTTTTTTAAGGTAATCTCTTCCTGCAAGAAAGGAGAGATCAAGAATTACCAAACAATGTGGAAAATTTTGCAGTCCTTGGATAACTGAGAATTTAATACTGATAAGCGGAGACATTCTGTTACGAGCCCTGACTTTGCCAAATGCCTAACACTCATTTTGTAGCTGCAGTAAAGAACGGTTGAGGCTGTTTATAACCTCATCAGAGGTCTCCGGGGATATAGATACAGAGAAGCCACATTTTAAAACGGAGATGACATAAATAAAAAGTATTATGGTATGAACGCTAAAATGCAGCCTACTCTTTTTGGACAGCCACGTACTACACTGCAGTTTCACGCCTCCCATTTTCTCTGGGCTTGTCACAGGCTTGATGTTACTGAAATTCCTCAAAGCAACGTGGTAATGCTTAAATTTTATGGGCTTCATGTGCATAAAGGAATTGAAAGTTGATTTTCTTCCATTCTTCAGCAAACAAGCTAGACATTCATTACTAAAAGCAAGATACTTCCTGTAGAAAATTCTTCAGGTGACTTGAAGAGCATTTACTGTTTGTAGCGTTCTAAGACGGTTCCGATTGCAGTTCCTACAGCTAAGTGAGGTTTCAGAAGCCCCCATCTTCACCACATGCAGCCAAAGGTCATCTGACTCTCCACACTGATTTCAGAACACAGGTAATGCCACACAAACCCTTGAGGAGGAAAGGACTGAGAGTAGTAGCAGCACGGCTGTTCCAAAGCTCCGATTCCAGAAACTAGTTGAAGCAATAAAAGGAACCCCAGTGAAGGAAACAGAGAATCCAACTGAAACATTCTTCACAGCTTGTTCCTACATTCAGTAGTTTGGAGAAAAGAAAGATTTCTTGAAGTTTGTACCACTCTGTTCAAACCATGACTCTCCCTTCCCCACCCGGTTCCCAAGACTACATATGCATGATCCTCACAGAGAGGCATGTGCAGTGGTATTTGCTATCTTCTAATATGGCTCCTTAATAGAAATGCAAAGACCTGTGACACAGCAGCATTTAATAAGTCACTTGCTACTGGATGAAACGTTGTCACTGAGTGATGCAATTGTCCCCCATGTCCTGAGCGTAACGGTCTGACATTATCGTCCTTAATTCATCAATATCCTTTCGTAACTGACAAACGTCCGAGAGCTTCTTCGAGAGAGTCTCTGTGCTGTGATAATTTTCATTCTCTTCAGCTGAACAGTTCAGTGCTACAAAAAACAAAAGCCAAGGTTAAAGCTCGAACAGCTGTGCTCTGAATACCTAAAACCAGTCAGCCTCTCTTGAAATAAAGGGAAAGTCACTTTAATTAACTCAAGAAAAACCATGCTCCAGTGTGATGAGAGGCTAACAAAACATTGTACCATGTGAACTTAAAGCCAGTTGAGAACCCATCCCTGCTCTATTGAAAGACATGCTTTTCTTTCTGCACCTAGACTCAGTAATGACTAATCACTTTCAACAGCAGTGAAAAAGTTGGGTAGGATAACAATTTTTGAAGCTTCTAGCCACTCAGTAAAGAGGGATAGGAAGGCTTGGGAAGTGAGACCATGTAAGATTACAAGATAGCACTACAGATATGTTGCACTATTCATCCTGCTGGCTGACGATGATCTCATGGACTTTGAGACTGGTATACGTGCACTCACAGCATTTCAGAGGTTTCCAGTGCAGATGAATCTACGTGGTGCCTACAGAACACTGCACTTTTACCTTCCTACTTTGCTGAAGGTAGACCATTTGCTGAACTCTATCTGAGTAGTTCTAATTAACACTCAGAAAGCAATAGGATATGATACATTCAACTGGAAAAAAAAAGTTTATTAAGCTTGTTAAAAGGAAAAACCTAACAAAAACTACACTCGAGCTCTATGTGGCTGGCATCAGCATGTACTTTCCATCTCCTGCTTTACAGCATAGGAAGTGGAGAAGGATATGGAATTAATGTTATCAAAGCTGGAGCTGCCAGGCACTCAGGCTTATACACAGACACCTAATGTCCCCTTGAAATCAGACATATACATGTTCAAACAGCTGACTTACATTTCCATCACTTGATCTCAAGGGCTTTAAGAAATGGCCTGCTTATGCCTCACCTTCCTTGTTATTTTAGAGGGCAAAACACGTCTGACAGAAAAAGTCCATTAATCCTTAGGGCTGACTGCTGTGTGCATCACAAGGGAAACACATGGATACATGCCTTCCCTTTTTAACAGCGTGCATATATCCAGGACTGAGTCTATACGAACACCTACGCATCTCCTCCTGACCTGACAAAGACCTGTGTAGCCCTGGGCAGTTAGCAGCCCAGGTGTGCTAAAAGCTCAGCACTTTCAGAGAGCTCCAGGAGTATACTCTGTGCACAACTGCTCTAGTTGCATAGTCAGGGGAAGACTGCCCTCTCCACCTGGCAAGAGAGAGCCGCTTAACTAAACTGTTATTCTTCTGCATCCAAAACACTAGTAAGCACTGGAATGACAACATCACTTACATCTGATTCCCAGCAGTAAGGAAAGGTTAGGCTCCTTGCCCTGAGCTCTCTGGGTAAGAATACTGCACAAAGCTTTCAAGTCAAACAAGCAATGGGACATTTCCTTGAACAACTGGTCTGCTACAGGCATTTTTTCAGACACTGGTTGCCGGGACTGCTCCACCTGCCGTATCTGCTCCTTCAGAGAAGCAATTTCTTCTGTCAGTCTTTGGTTCTTCATGAGAAATAAAGAGGAAAAAAGGTCACGTTAGTCTGCAGCATGTAGCATTGCAGAAAATTTCCTGTATGAAATCACAAGCAATACTAACTAAAAACAGTTACTTCCATACATAAAATCTGGGCCCCTCCAAAGAACAGCAAATAGACAGCTTTTACAAAGCTCTTAGTGATCTTCACCCTTAAAACTTTCTCTTCTTAAGGTAGGGACGGTATCTGTTATATTTCTGCACAGCATCTATCACAGTGAAGTGTGTATTAAGCTCATACAGCCCTACCACAAGTGATTGTAATCACTTTGTGAGGTTCTTCCTAGCTGGCACGGTCATGGATCGGGTTTTTGGAGTTTTTACTTACTTCAGAGAGAGTTTTATTTAACTGTTCTATATTTCTTTCTTTTTCTTCAAGCTCATTTGTCATCTTCACAACTGTCCTCTTTTCTTGCAAAAGCTTCTCTTGCATAGACTAAATTGAAAGAAAGCACAGGTAACCATTTTGAATTTTCATACTGCAGGTTAGCACTGACAAAAAACATGTCCTCAATAAATTCCTAAGTTTGTTATTTGTTGCTTTTGAATTACACCTGAATTTCTATCAAGTTCCACTTCAGAGTGTTCAACTGGACTCCAAGAGCTCTATGAACACTAGCTTAGCTGCACCAAATATCTGTGAAACTCTTTAAATTACTAGCAGCTGTTTTTAAACAAAAAGACCATGTATGCAAAATGTTACTCTAACACAGGGTAACAAGGGATGTATGGAAGGCTAAAACAATCACACAATCTTCTTTATTCTATCCAAATTATTTCACTTGAAAAAAGTACATTAATGACAAGTAAAATTAATTTACGTAATTTCAGAGCTATAGCTTAACATTTTTTTGCCTCTGTTTTCCATGAAGACTGTGGCAAGGGTTTCCTACAACCTTTCACAACACAGTATCTACCTCCTGAATTTGTTATACAGCAGAGAAGAAAGCCTCTGGTAGTCGGCACAGAGTACCATCCTCTTTAAAACCATTCACACAAGATAAATCAGAATAGGGTACTACAATTTTACTGTGCTAAAATAACAACTGTAGGCAAAAAAAAAAAAAACAAACCCATAATTTATTTGTAGTTCATAGTGTCATTTTTTTAACAGATGCAATAATTACAATCATCATTAATAAAATCAGAAATAAGTTTCTCAGATGCTGCCGTACTTAAGAACTAGAACTTTCCGGGTTGGACTTCCAGGTCAGTTATAAGCAGCAATAAACCAACAACTCCTGCAACATGGAAAGAGCTGCTGTCAAATCCCTATAAGATTTTCTTTCTTCCGTTCTTTCTTCCTTTCTTTCTTCCTTTCTTTCTTCCTTCCTTTCTTTTAATGAATTCAGCATGGCCACAGCTACTTTAGCTGTCAAATGCACACCTTCACGCTACTATTTGTTTCAAAGTCATCTGGTAAACTTCAGAAAGGGGAAGATTCATATAATCTTATCTGAATACTAATAACAACGCAATAGCAGGCATGCCCAGCCCACATCTATTGGGCTGCACATGGCCCAGCACAGCCCACACTGTGGCCCACTCACTGCCCCACACCATCATGGCAGCTGCTCTTCCCACCAAGCGGCCTGGCTTGGCCCCAGGCATGTACCCATCACTCAGCAACAACCAAACTTTGGTGTGCTATTACCACCATCTCAGCTGAAACCAGGACAAGGAGAGGGTGCAGTGCAGTGCTAACATTACCTCTTCCACTCATCACACACACAGTCAAACTGAAACCCACACGTACTACATTACATGCGCTTGTGCCACTTAGCAGTGATTACTGACAATAATACCTAGTGTAGTCTCAAAAGAGAAGAGAATCCAAGGAATGAAAAACTGTAGATGAAAGAAGAGCGTTCAATGAAAAAAGGAGAGATTAGCACTTTTTTGTCAAGGCAAATAATATGGCACTATGCTTAATTCGTAAGGAAATAGCGTCGGTTTTCAAAGATTGTCTTTGAAAAAGACATTATATGCAGCAGAAACGTGCTGTCAAATCCGATACATATCAAGGAATGCTTTTTGAAGATAAAATAGCAGAACAGAAAAAAAGTCTGTCACCTCAACAAATCCTTAAAAAAGTTACAACTCAGACAGACTCCGTTATAAAAGCTAGTTATGCGATACCAGATCTGATTGCAGTAAAATCAAAATCATTTACTGATGGTGAGTTTATTATGCAATCCATGGCAAGTGTGGCAGATAGATACAATTTTTCCTGATAAAAAACAGATTTTTCTAAAATCAGTTTGTCTCACCAGACTGTAGCCAGGCAAACTGAAGAAATAGGAAAATCTAGCAGAAGAGATTTGGACAGTAAAGCTGCTTGTTTCAAATGTTATGCTTTGGCAATAGATTAAAGTATTGATGCTACAGATATGGCTCAACTTGCCATTTTCATTAGAGTTATTGATAATGAATGTCACTGAAGAAATGGCCTCTTTGGTGCCATTAGAAGATACAACAACAGCTCTTGATCTTTACGAAGCAGTAGAAATTACATTACATGCTACTGATGGCACTCTGATGATGGTTGGTAAAGAAGAGGGACTTAAAACGTCAACAGAAGATTATGCACTTGCCACCAGCAACTCACATCTGATGAAATATCACTGCATCTTGCATCAAGAAAATTTATGCATAAAAGCTTTAAAAATTGGTAACATTGTGCAAATCAAAAGCTGTGAATTTCACAAAGTCCAAGGAATTGAATCATCACCAATTCCAGAAGTTTCATGAAACTATGGATGTGGATTATGAGAACGTCATTTAGTTTTCTGAAGTAAGGTGGCTAAGTTGGAGTTAAATGCTAAAAAGATTTTGTGATTTCCAAAATGAAATCAAGCCATTTATAGAGTAAAAAGGAAAATTTTTGCCAGAACCTGAAGGTGAAAAATGGCTCACAGATTTAGCATTTTTGTTGGATTTGACCGTTCATTAAAATGAGTCAAACAAACACACTTCTTCAAGGAGAAAATCAGCTTATCTGTGCTATGTTTCAAATCATAACAGCATTTGAAATGAAACTTAAATTATGGCAAACTTAAGTTATGGTAAATAATTTTATGCAATTTGATACATTGACTAAACGCAGTCCTGTGAACAGCAAAATATATGCAGCCATGCTTTCTGTTTTGATAAAGGAATTTGAGAATAGGTTTCAAGACTGCTGAAAATAATCATCCCCTTCTTTATTTGTGACTCCATTTCAAGTCGATATAACATACGCTATCTGTGAATTTTTAAATGGAATATATGGAGTTGTAATCAGATATTCAACTCAAAAACATAACCATGTCTCTTTAACAGACTTTTGTAAGACCCATCTTTCCAGAGAAAGGTATCCCTCAGTTCACAATCACACCTTATTCATGTAATCGCTTTTTGGCAGTACACACATTTGAGAGCAACTGTTTTCAAGGATGAAGTACAGGAAAAGTAAAATTTCATGAGAAATCTCCGACAAACATCTTGAGAGTTCACTAAGAACTGCAACTGCTTCCACTGAACCAGACAAAAAACAAGGTCAAATATCCCACTAGTTTCATGTTTTTGTTGCTCTTTTTATGTTTTAATAAAAAATATTAAAAAATAAAATGTTTTGTTACTTACATACATTAACTGTATCATATATATTATATGCAACCCAACACAATTCCTCTTCATTCAGTGCACCCCAAGCAAGCCCCAAGCAAGCCAAAAGGTTGAATGCTTCTAAAGTATACTGCTTATATACATTCCTGACTTTTTCAGCTTTCACGATGAAAAAAAAAATCCTCTTTTGTCATTAATTACTGACAGATTTGATGCTGTGCTACAACACTGCCTCTGAAGTGTCTTCCCCAATCCTAGCTCAGCACATTAATACGTAAAACCTGTGTCAATTACCGTATGCAAATCCAATCTTATCATGCTCAAACTACAGCTAGTGCACTGGTGACAAGAGCGCGTGCTCTGGCACAGTTTCGAATGTAACCTTCCACGGAGTGGAACCAGAGACCACGATGGGGGGAGGAGATGGAATGTTTCACAAACCAATGGATCTCAATTTATAGCATGACACTGTCTGAAAAGAATGGTTTGTCTTGAATCTCTGTAGATAAAATCCTAAATATTCATCTTCCAAAACAAAGAACTCCGTCATAGGGAATTCTGTGTGATAGCTTAAATAAAATGTTACAGAAAGATTGAAGTCAGTCTTGAGTAAAATGCATGCTTTAATTGTTGCAATATGATGGTGTGCTCAAGAAGGATATGAAACTATTAAAGAACAACAGAAAATGGGCTACAAAGATGGTGAAGGACCTAGTGGGCAAGGTGCATGAGGGGTGGCTGAGGTCCTTTGGTATGCTCAGCCCAGAGCAGAACCAGTTGAGGGGAGGCCTCATGGCGGCTGCAGCTCCTCACAGGGAGTGGAGGGGCAGCGCTGAGCTCTGCTCTCTGTGACAGCGACAGGGCTCGAGGGAACAGCATGGATCTTTGTCAGGGCAAGGTCAGGTGAGGGTTAGGAAAAGGTTCTTCACCAGAGGGTGGTCAAGCACGGGCACAGACTCCCCAGGGAAGCGGTCACAGCCCCAGGCTGATGTAGTTCAAGAAGCATTTGGACAGTACTTTTAAACACTGGATTTCAATTTTGGGTGGTCCTGTGTGGAGCCAGGATTTGGACTTGATGGTGCTTGTGGGTCCTTCCAACTTGGGATACTCTGTTCTATGATTCAATTGCAGTTTAGGAAGAAAGCCAAACTTACTCATATGTGAGAGCTATTCCTAAACAGTACGAAGAATGGAACTTTCAAGATACTAATACTGTGGACTGTAACACATAGGAAACTATGTCTACACGTTGAGGGCGGTCCTACACCACATATATGGCTTACACAACGGAGAAGAAGCCTTTTAACTGACCTGCCAGCTGTAAGAACACTGCTGACAAGGAGGTGGGAAGTAGACAGAAGCAAGGCAGGGCCAACAGGAAATGGTGTGCAGCTTTGAGAAAGTTTCCTAATAATAACATTCAACTCAATGCCACACAAGTAACAAGAAACTTAGTGACACCTTCTTCAAAGCCAGAAAACAATGGTGTTAAAATTTACACATTCAATCTAGATGAAAATATTTTTTTTTTTTTCATCTAAGTAACAGGAATCACAAGGCAGAACCTAGAACTGAAACTTGTTTTTAGAACATTTTCACACGCTTGATGTGCCTCTCAGTTCACCCACACCATGCCTCTAGCAAGGAAGTGCTGAAATAGCGTGCATCCTATAGATAAGCAGTGGCTAGAAAGCACAGCTTCATGCTACAAAGGAAGGGGAGGAAGAAAAAGGATCATGGCTCCATGTCAAAGGAAACACTGTGGGCCAAGAGAGGGCAGGAAATAGCTCTGCTTGATGCTTTTCCTTTGTTGTGCTTAAAGATGAGTGTAACATGCAGTGGTTTTGAACAGTCACCTTCATTTTATTTTAAAAACAGTCTACTGAGAAAAATGGCCATATTGAGTCAGACTGAATGACTTCATGTGTGGTAGCAGCCACGCAGAAGTTGCGTAGAGACAAGGTGAACAGTGCAACAGGGTAACAACGGGTACCCAAACTATTTTCCCATCTTCTGAGTATCTTCACTTTTTAACAGTCTTTATTGCACTTCTCTTCCATGAGCAAATTCAGGGACACCCTGAGCCCCAATTATGACGCATGCAATAGTAGTAGTATTTACATGTTTCAAGTTTATGTCAGCAACAGACATTAAAGATTCGATCGTGCAGCCTTCCTTAGGGTGGGTAGGTGGCGGGAGAACGGGTTCAGAAATATTACATTTCCTAGCATATTTTGAGAACCGCATCTGTCACTGAACTTGCGTAACAGTGCAAGCTGCTCTAAAATCACCTTTTAAGAATACTCAAAATAACGCACACATGGTCAGCTCACCAATTGTGCCACATAACAGCAAATACTAAATGTGGAAATAAGTGTTACTTCTGAGAGGCATACCTAACATCTAACACTATGCTATCCTTACCTTAAAGCTCAGAAAAAGCACATACGGTTACCAGCTTGCTTGATCCCATAGCGCAATGGCTTCCCAACTCTCATAGTTCTGAGAATCCTCTATAATTCATCCTTACTTTTCCCTTTTGCTTTCTGAAGTTACAACTTGGTGGTGTTGTTTCCAGCCCTGGCATAGTTTGGGTTTATTATGACTGACAGGATTGACAGATGTAGTTTGGGTAACACAGACACCATATAAGTTGACTTCTAGCTGTTTTGTACAAAAAATGCTAATTTTGCAATATCTAAATTAATTATGTAAATAAGGATTACTCTGTTTAAAAAAACAAACAATACTCTCATTTGTCATTTTTGTCCTTTGGAAAATGTGCAATATATGCAGCATGACATCTTGTCAAGATCAACCAGAAGTTTAATCACTCACATATAAGGAAGAGCTCAAAATCACTCCATCACGACTATGAGCAAATAGAAGCTAGTACTGCTCGATACACTGTTGTCTGAAGCAGAATATTTTCTTTCAGCTTGAAAAACTGAAAGGCATTCTGAAGCATAGCTTGACAATGTGGCAGAAAATGGGAAATAAAATAAGATTTCAGCTGAAGATGAATTACATCTCTCTGCCAATAAGGGATTTCTATTTCTTATAAACTAATTTTCAATGCTTCCCATGGAACAAATGTGAAAAGGATTGAGGATCAAAGATACAAAGAAACTGCTGTAGTCTGCAAGTAATTTGAGGGCCAACACCACTTCCAAATCTTATTTTCTGGCCTTATACAAATCATCTCAAAGGGAAAGGTAAGAGAAAGTCCCAGAGAACAGAACACTCCTCTGTTCACAGTCTGCTACAGCTACTCAGCATTTCCCAGTCACAGATCCCTCAAGTAATTTCAGAATAAGCACACAAAACAGTGATCTGTATAGATGTCTACTGAAATTACTAAGTCTCAAGATAAAGGTGGTGGTGAGAAAAAGATTAGAAAGTTTAGTTAATACGAAAAGATTTAGGATGGTTAAAAATAATGTGTGTATTTCAACAAAACAATCTAAACTGAATTATGGAGAGGGACAGAGAATTTGAGAAGATTACGGAGTTCAATTTGTGACCCTGTTTCTTGAATTATGAAAGCACATCTGCCTGTGCCATGATTTCCACATACGGCAGGCTGCTCTGTGCAAACATAACCATTTGATAGATTTTGTTGTCCTCAAACCAAGGAGAGCTTAGATGTCTGATTTTGCTTTACAGTTAACAGATGTACTTTATGTTGCAATTCCTTACTGCTTTTTTTACAGATACATTTAATATACTGTAGTTCAATTAAGCAAAAATGTTGTTGTCAACAGACACCAGACCTGCTGTTTACTTGCACAGTAGAAAAAGGAAACAATTTCATAGGGGAAGACAACTTACTTTCAACAGATACAAATAAGAAAACTCTGCTCCAGTGTGCAAAGTGAAAGTAAGAAAGCACATTTTCCCATCAAATGCTATGCAAGCAGTTTTGCATCCCTTTGTTACTTGGATTCTATCTCCACAGTGAACTCCCTTCCACTTCAGAAGGAGAAGGCATTCAGCTACCATTTTGTTGTTCTCCCAAACCTAAAGCACATTGAGCCGAAGTAGAGACACACTCTTCACCCTCAGGGGTCAAACCTGTAACTTAATTTTTGCTGGAGAGTATGGAAAGAAGAAATCTGAAGACAAATACCAACCTGGAAGAAGATCACAGAAACTAGAATTTATTGAATTTGGCTTCAACACTTAATGAAAACAGATGTTTACTTATTGTTTTTAAAGCTCAGCTTCTTCTAGAGCTAGTCATACCTTCTTCCTTATATCCTGTATAATGTTTCCTTTTCTCCATAACAAACACTGGTCACTAAGTACCTTTCAAGGATCAAGAACTTGATGTGTTAATCTGATCCACAGAGCTGCAACTGACTTCTAGTAACCTCTAATGTCTTGAAAACTCCTTGGCTCTACCCTGGGTGTCCAAGATCCACCAAGAGAATACTTAAGCGAGCAACATGTCAGAGACCATTTGAAGAGAAATCCATTTCAACTCTGTGAAATTGTATGGTTTAAAAAGGCACCCCTCTTGCTAGGGATCTCAGCAGTGAAGCTCAATGTCACTTTCTGTACTTTCTGTACTATCATCTGAGTCCCACCGTTTGATGAGATGCTTCACAAAATGCAGTTCTCAGACTTGAAATACATAGTTCTGATATGACATCTACTAGATCAGCTGAATAAGAATGCTATATAGCAACACCTTACCACTTTATAAGTATCTGAAAAGTGTTAAACCCTACAAACTTCAGTAACAAACACATTATAAGCTTGCAAGAGAACACAGGCCAACTACAGACTGTAAGATTAAATTCTAGTATTTCTGTCTTTACATCCTATTTGGATGTCATCTTTATGAAGTAAGCACAGGCAGAGTAAACAGAATATACTCTCTTTCTTACCTGCATGTCTAAAATCAGTCCCTCTATCTGTTTTTGTTGATTGTCTATGACCTAGAATATAAAATTGAATAATTTAATAGGCTTGAAACTCTTAAGCTTGTGGCTTTTTTTTTAATCAACTCAGAGGTGTGTAGCCACAGATTTTACATGACACCTTTGAAAAACCAAATTACAAGACAGAGTTTAACTCTCACACAACTGGAAATAAATACAAAATAATTCCACTGAACAGAAGCAGATATTGAAGAGAAAACTGATTCAGCAACAAATGTATAATTCGTTACTGAGATAATTGTTTCTAAAGTAAAAAACAAAACAAAACAACAAAAAGCAAATACAGGATTCACAGTTAAAAATACCACATACAGTTTGCAGACTAACCTTACTGGCTTTCTCATTCTTTTCTTTGAGACATTCATTCTCACTCTGAAGTTGCTTTGTGTCCAACATAGGAAGGCGAATACCATCTTCCAAGCATTTTTCTACTTTCTGTTGCAAGCTGCCATTCAATATGAAAAAAAAAAAAAGACTGTACTGAGAAAATGCAAAAGAGCTTTATGTTCTGGCAAAAAATGAGGAAGTTTCACCATTTTCCAAACAGAACTGCAAAATTATAACTAGCAGAATCCAGCCTAGTAAATGAGCAAACCAACAGTGGATGAATGATACAGAAATCCTAAACAACTGAATTACGTGTGGCACTGACTAGAGTCAACTTATGCAAAAATGGTTTTATGGACCAGACACTGTATATCTCCGGAAAGGCACAGATCCAGCAGTATGGCATAAGGAGAAGGCAGAAAAGAGCAAGGAAAACTTTGTGTAGTTCACAGCTGCTCTATGCTGCTGACCAGCATTGGTCAGAGCAGTCCTTGAGCTTCTCCAAGTTACAGGAGCCTTAAAAATCCAACTCTGTCACAGGGGCATGTGTGATCCAAAGCAGAGTGAAGAATCAGAGGCAGCACTGAGTACTGGCAGCCCACCTTCCATACCCTCTTTGTCTGGCTAGCCAGGGAGTCATGAAGCCATTTCTGCCAGCTGCTTCCACACCAAGCCATGACATTCAGGCCTTCTGCAGCTAAAATCAAGCTTCTAGAATCATACAGCTTTTGCCTGCCCACTTTCACTCAGAAAGAACATAGATTTCATTAGTATTAATCTTGCTGTCTAATTTAGAAACCAAGGGTCACTTCAGCTATTTGCAGGCTTTCAGAAAAGACAAAATGATCCCCCTCTAGATTATGAGGGCACAAAGAAAAAAAGGCCTTTCACTGGTAAGATGGAAACAATGCGTCAACAATTTGGCAGGCAAGACGTCCCCACCAGCTTGCCTTTCATCATGGAAACACTTTCAGACTGCTGTGGCATGCATGTTTACGCAAGGGTGGGACACTGACCTGCAGTGACATCCACATAAAATATTAAGTGATTCCCCCTACTTTTTTTGTTTGTTTGTTTGTTATTAAACAAGCATTTAAGTATCTCTGCTGATCTAAAATGTACAATTGTAACAGTATCTCAAAGTTTCATCTGCAATCTTCTCAGGGTGACCTGTCCTACTGTAGTTGGCTTTGTTGCTTTTTTTAAATGCAGTTCTACAAGTTCAATGACAGCAGACAAGCAACAGCTACATTTCTCTGTAAGTATCCCTCAGACTCTGTGAAAAGATAAGAGACAGCTACAGTTTATTTAAATCTTTGACCCTTAACTGATAAACCCTTCAGCTAATATCCAAGGGAGCTTTTCTGCAGTTCGTGACAAGATTAGTTACAAAGAAGGAGTGCTGACAGCTTCTATACAGTGCTCCTTTGCTGAACACGTTTACTCTATCCTCTGCCTGGCAGCAGCCTGTGATGCCATTGTGGTGGTGTCCTACATCTTCAGAAATGATAGCAAAGAATTTCTAGACAGACTTCTCTGTGGTACTCCTTGCAACTTGATACAAACCAACATTTGTTGGATTTTCTATTGCTTTACACAGCCATTCTGCACAGTAATAAACTTATGCCATAAAGTCATTAGTATTGCAATAGAGTATAAGTGAAAAAAAAAAAAACCCAAAACATTAGATCTTGACATTAGCTGGTAAAGCACATCTACTTCAGGGCTCAGTTTAGGCAGCTGTTCGTACCTCTGCACTGTCGTAACCAGCTCTTTTTCCTTTTTCTTCTGACACACCAGTTGCATTTCTCTCTCTCTGCACTGAGATCGAGCCTCTCCAAGTTTCTTCTCCAACTCAGTCATAGTTTCTTGAAGTTGCTTGTTCTTCTCCTCTAG
The DNA here is from genome assembly GCA_016647715.1 of Pavo muticus. Taxonomy (NCBI): domain Eukaryota; kingdom Metazoa; phylum Chordata; class Aves; order Galliformes; family Phasianidae; genus Pavo; species Pavo muticus. The sequence goes on from JACDJE010000130.1 coordinate 1,274,330, forward strand.
AATTTGCAGCTAATACAGGTTACATTAGTCAGACACAATGCCACATTAGAAGAGCCCGCAGCAGGCCACAGCTTTGCAGTTACACCTTATGTATAGTCTTAGCCCCACCACAGTTATCTGAGTATGACAATACCTAATAGCTACAGCGTCTCCTAAAACATTGAAACACTTCTCTTCCTCAACAGATAGGGGAAAATGTATTGGAAACCAGTAAAACATTTGACAACAGATATTACAGAGCTTTTGTTTGTTTTTAAGAAGTAAAACCAACTCCTTTCATCTTACCTGTTTAGTCTGACCTTCTATATCATCCAGTGTTGGTAGGTCAGCCAGGTATTTTTCTAAGGTTTCAATTCGTCTCTGCTTTTCTTTGTTTTGCTCTGACTCTTTCTGGCATTTCTTTTTCAGGCTATTAATATAGCGGTCTCTAGTTTTAAGCTAGAAGAAAATAAGAATGAATGTTTTAAGATTACAGTGGAAAATAAACGTGCTTTGGGACCAGAGGCTGGTCACTCTTCGGGAATGATACTCTCAACTGCATAAAAGCCCTGATTACTGAAAGAAAAAAAAAAAATAAATGAATCCCAGCAGCTCAAACTTCCAGACCCATATGTGACCTCCAACCACAGTTGCTCCAGCTATGCCTAGAAAGCAAACCGAAAACATTACAATTTCAAAGATAAAATAGATGTATTTTTTTTCACCAATGAGCACGTTCATATTAAAATTAGAATAGCCAAGTTGGAAGGGACATGCAAAGATCAAGTTAAACTGCCTGAACACTTCATGGCTAACCAAAAGTTAAAGCACGCTATTGAGGGCATTGTCCAAATGCCTCCTGAACACTGACAGGCACAGGGCATCAACCACCCTGCTAGGAAGCATGTTTCCGTGCCAAAAATTATGAGGAGATATTTTAGTCCCTCCGCTTCTCCTGACCTAGGTAAATGACTTGAAACCCTGAGACCTAAGAACTTAACCCAAGAAGAACTGCAGCCAGTAACTGGATTGTGATGCCATCTGTCAATTACATCAGGTGACATCAGAACAGAACAGCTGCTTTCTTAAAGTACCTTGTACTATGTTTGCTTACACTGCTGGTACTTTGTGAAAAAATAAAAGAGAAAAAGAAAGCAAAAAGAAAAAAAGAGTATTTTCCAGTCAGAGTCCAATTTAATGGAAAACAGCATCTCTATTACTCAAAACTGCGTAGTAACTGAACAAACACTTGACATGACAGTAAATGCAAAATGTACTTTTATTTTGGTGCTAAGGACATCCACCTCAGTGAGAAATGAATGTGACAATGTCAGAGCTAAAAGTTGTGGCCAACAAAAAAGTTTAAATTGATAGAACCTAGAAAGGTTTTTTTCCAGAAAGAGCCTTCTAAAATAGACCAGAAAACTGAGCATTGCAAAAAGGCCAGAAGTCTTTACATCTTTTTTTGGTTGTTTTTTTTTATTATGACCTCAAAACTGAGCAAAGCTTTCCAGATACTTTAAAATCTTTCAGATTAGACAAGATCAAACTAAACCACACACTCAGCGAGGCAAAGTTGCAACTCAGCCATCACTTTCTGCCACAGTATGCCCTGTAGAAATACATACTCTCCCCACAATCCGAGTCCTAGGACAGTGACTAAAATACATTCAAGTAAGCCAAATTGCCAGGAGTGTGTGACTGTCCAATATGTAAATCCCTTTCCTTTGTTTCTCACACACCAATAAGGATGACAAGTTGAACAGTCTGAATACTTCAGTACTTCTGACAAAGATTACATGATTTCTGAATCTTTTTGTTGTCCTGCATACGTACATAAGGAAATTTTCTCACCTACAACCTCTACCTTTCTCAGAGCTACAGTGTTTGCCTTATGATTCCTTCTATCCTCTCTACATCCTCTGCATCAACCCAAGAACTCTTCCTACTTTCTTTCTCCTGAGATGAAAAAAATGTGTTCCCCCCCCCCTCCACTCACTCCTGCCATTCTACTGAGAAGACAAGAAAACTTTGTTGGTTTGGTGGGTTGTTTCTTTATTTTATTATTTCATCCTTCTTGCATATGACTTAATTGGCAGGTAGTGAGAGCCTGTCCCAGCTAGATACTAAAGCATGCCATAGAAATCAAAGGGCATTACCACCAACAAAGGGCATTACTACCAACTACCAGAGATGCCTTAGAGGAGTCTTCACAACTAACCACAAAAGAGGAAGAAGGAGATAGCAGGGTGCAGGTATCTGAACTCAATCTTTTTCAGTCCAGTAGTACAGTTCACAGATGAAATGTTTCAAAACTAAAGTGAGCGCTGCAAAATCTACAGATGCCACAAGGCACACTTGTGCCTGGCAGAAAGAAAAGGAAGAAGCTAAGCTCTTGTGATAAGAACACTTGTGAAGAGTGCTGTAGAATCTACCTTAGCAGACTCCTTCAGCTAGGAAGCCAGAAGCTGCCAAGGTATCTGGCCAGCCACAAAAGAGAAGCTTTTTCAGGCTGCTGAAATTTCAGCACCCACTGAAGCACTTCCAGTTTCCTCAGTTCCACGCTGAGCACGTGTGGAGCCTGGAGAAAACAAACCTTCTCTTCAGGTACCAGTATTATTTGCAAGGCAGTAAAAATACTCCCTTGCTTGGTATGTCAGCACGTGGAAGAGAGGTACGAAGCCAGTAAGTGAGTAAAGGGCACCTCTTCTCTCCGCAGGCCGTGCTGTTTCTCAAAAAGAAAGCATCCAGTGTATCCACTATATTGGAAGGGACAGAGCACTTCAGACAAAGAAGTCTTCTAGCTCAGTGTGTAATTTCCAACAGTGCCCATATGCAGATGTCTACAGTAAGGAAAGAACATGGAAAACACATTTTTCCAGTCTCCAGTTGCTTTTGTCTGTTTTTTTTTTTTCCTGAGGCAGTTATGATTTCTGTATTCTTCTGTTGGATATTTGCCTTGCTGCCCTCCTCTGAACCTTCTCCAGTTCCACTACATCCTGTTTTTATGATGAGGGAGACTCTCCTAGACCTTTCATCACTGACGACTGATGTACAAGGAAATGGGAGAATTTTTTATGTTTTCTTCCCTCGCACCTGCACTGGAGCAGTCACAGCTTGTCTCTTACTGCCAAAAACATATCATCTGCACACTGTATTTAAATGTTGTATGTTTAAAATGTCAATATAAGGAAAAGTATTTGCAACAGTAGGTAGCTAGAGAATTAGATACATATGCCAGCAACCTTAACCCACCCTAAATGTCCTTTTAGACACGTACTTACAAAGCTCATCTAATAGCTAATTTGCTTCAGGCTTCTAGCATTTCCCCAGTCCCTGGCCAAATCTGGCTTAGGATTGAAAAGCCTCTTCAAAAGCACAAGCACTCACTCAAAAATAACCCTGGAACAGCTACCAGCCACAATCCCTTTGATCAGTACAGAAATTCTATTTTTTGTCCCTTTATGTCTAGTACCACTGAGCAGGGACACCAAGATTTCTGGGCTTTGAGGTTGTCCCTGCAGGCACAGCTGATGAACTGCAGAGAGGGCTGTTCTCAGGCTTGGCACCCAGCCCGCTGCAGGATTACAACACATCTTCTTCCTCCCTCTGTAGTCTTCCCTCAAACAGCAGGGCATTTGATTTATTACTACGACACATGCCCCCTTCCTGTCCTTTTTCTTGTTGAGAGCCTTTTGTTCAGCACACGTAATGGGTGGGTGTTGTGGGGTGGATCAGAACTGTACAGTAAATCAGGTTCTTGGTGACCAACTATCCAGCAAATACAGGCACTGGGGCACAGCTGCTCAGAACTGCTGCCACTCACAGCAGCAGCTCCTACACAGGAAAACAAGCAACAAAAACAGTAAAAGAAACAGGAGGAAGCAGAAGAAATCAGTTTCTGCCCTTCCTGAATGTTACCGTCAATGAAAGGCATACAACAGGATTTATCAGAAACGGGAAGGCAGAAATGGAAATTAACTATGCTTTCTATTTCTCTTTCCTATCTGTTGCTTCACCACACCGCTCCTGCCCCTTGAATCTGCATGAACATAAATCTAAGTACAGCAGTAAGGCTTACTGATTAAGAGAAGGTAACAGTGCCAACATCTCACTAAACATTACAAATCACAGATCAATGGCACATTCCAGCCTGCAATAATGACAGGCTGTCGGGACATTCAAAACCACCTTAGGTACTGCTTCGGCTTCCAAAGAAACTTCTTATCAAAAGAGTTCCAAGAACACAGCCAGCTAAGCCCCTTCCTTGTCTCAGATTGAAGGCTGCTCTGCACGTCCTTAGAAAGTTGCAAAAGGATTGCTTTCTGCTGAGTAGGCACCTTCAGCACATCTCAGAGCATGAGGCCTGCACCTATGCATCATGTTAAAAAGGAGCTTTCATTTCCATGCTTTCCCTGCGTTTTTAGACAATACTTCAGTTACTGTAATAAACATACAAGCCAAATGAATTCTTAGGCTTAGAGCTGAGCAGCTTTTCTTCAAAGTAAGTTTAACTGATATATGGTTAAAACTGCCATTACCAGGTCTGAAATATGTGTACTGATTGCTATTTCTTCATTACAAGCTCAGATTAATCCACTGCCAATGCCTACTATCACAGATAAAGTTTATCTTCATTTTGAAAACAGCTCTGTAATCCCCACACAAAGTTGCTTCCTAACAAGCACAACATTTGCTGCTTTAACAATGTCAAAAGGAAATTCGGGAGATTAATGAAAGACACTTACTTTTTCTTCCATCTTCTTCTTCTCCTCGCTAGATTTGTTTGAAATCTGCTTTAGAAATTCACTGAGTTGTAACTCCTTATTCTCAGCCACTGCAATCTTTCGCTCAAGCTCCTCAAGGTGGGATGCTGATCTTTCTGAAACATGAGGTTGCAGTGATGCACTCTCATACTGTGGTTGCTTTCAAAAAGAAAGAGAACAATCATATAAATGAACACACACATATCACTGCATACTTTAACAGCACAGCAGAAAACAGTCTTGCTGGTCTTCCCCCCCCCCTCACTTTCAGGAAGGGTGGAGTTTGATTTTCAAACATTAAAATGTGTGGGAACAGTATGTATTTCAGGAAATCTTCTGCAGAGAACAAAAAAAGGAATGAAAAAATATAAGCTGGACACTTACATTCACAACGTATGAAAACTGAACATTGTGGGACAATTTCTCCCTCAGATATACCAAGAGGTGCAACTTTTCTTCCAAAACAAACAAACAAAAAACTCCAACCCTTAAAATCCAAAGAAAATGCATTTCCAAAACAAGTCACTACCACTACATTACCCTATTATTTCCTACAGAGAAAAAACACTAACATAATCATGGACATTTTATAAAGTAAGATATGCTCCAATCTCACAGACTCTGCTAAAGTAGAACATTAGACAACAGTTAAACCTCAGAGCTATCACAACTGAGACGAAGAAGGGTGCAGGGATAGTCTGAGATTATAGCTACAACCAGATGGCAGGCTGCCTGCCTTCTGTCGTGTCCACCAAAACCCTCCTCCCTTTCTATCTCATGCAATACTGTTCTCCCACTTCCACTGCCCACGGAGAGAAAGCACAAAATGGAAATCAACTGCCTGTGAGATGAAAAATGAGATGCATCCCATTAGGCTTTCAGTTTCATATTCTTTTAATAATATAAACTGGAATCTTTAAAGAAATTATACAGAGAGCTTTTAAAATAACATTCCTTGTGCAAAGCATTATAAGAGATTAAAATCTCCATTAAAGTAGATTTTCATTTGCAAGTTAATCTTACGAAAAGCAAACAAATCAAGCAGAAATCCTAAGACCTATTATAAATTGCTTGTACATTTTAAACTATGAAAGATGAAAGCATCTGCTGCTTTATTTGAAGTGTACTTGGTATACTAAGGTTATGTACATTCATATTTCAGTTTCCATGATTTTTCTTCCTTTCAAATTCTTAATCTAGACAGAGCTTTAGGGTATTTTATGAAGAAACTTCTGAAAGCACCAAAATCTGCATTCAGAGATCGTTTCTATCCACCTTCACACTGGGTTACTACCTGAGCTTTCCTCCCAACTTACACGAAACATTCTTGCCTTACACGCAGCTGTGCTATTCCAAGAACATAATTAACATCAGGCTGTAGTATGTTAGCTGAGATCCTGGTGCAGTGTCTGTGACAAAAATGATGAAGTAATAAAATAGGATGGCAAAGCTATTTCTCTGCATATCTGCCTTTAACATTTTCCTCCGGCAAGACCATTTCGATACATGGAGGTGTTGAGATGGATTGTACCGATGCTATCTCTGTAATTACTCCTTTGGGTAGCACCTCCTTGTCCAACTCAGAAAATCTTCCGTCAGTGCTTTTCAGATATTTTATCTTCTAATATCTCCTTATATAGCTGTGTTACACACACGCAATTAAAAACCATCATTCTTGCACAATGGTGCAACATGAATGAGGATTCTTACCCCACTTTCATCAGATTTCAAAATAAGTATGTACACAGTATTAATACAACTTAAATTTCTACACATCTGAAGTAAATAACATTTTCAGGATTTTCTACTCTATGCAATTTACAGTTATCCAATGACACAACCATTAATAAACATGAAAGTTCTGCTTTTTATCCTGCAGTGAACTGTGAGCATCCTTTCAAGTGGCAGTTACTGCGTAACTGAAAGATTCTCTGAAATAAAAATATCCATCCTACCTGCAAATTAGTCATGTATGGTTCTTCGCAGTTCACAAGATGGCTCAGTCTTGCATGTTGAGCCCGTAATTCATTCTCTCTTATTTTCTGATGTAAATTGTTAATCTGCTGCTTTTGCCTGTAATAAATATATTTGATTGGAAAATAAATGAAATTGAACAGAGATCATAATAAAAAAATGATCTTGAGACTGGTACTGGAGAATACTACAGCAATGTATGCAACTCACCTTCTCTCTTCCACACTGTCAAATGAAACAGTAACAAATACTCAACAGAACCAGGTTAAGTATTTCATAATCCTGGATCTACTTTAGCTGTGGGGTTTTTTTTCCACTGCAACTAGCCTAGTTCAACACCAGAACCGGAATCTCATCAGGATATGAGTTATTCAACTAGAGCTGCCATGCACCCTTCACCTCAGCATCCCCCAACTGGCCTGCACTCAACTGGGAATCATAAATTAATCTTTCAGAAATATGTACTTGAATACCAGTTTTGTAGGGGATGGAGAGCAGCTTCTGTTGTCATTTTTTTCCTACACCCAGAAGTGTAAGTAGCAAGAAGTATACAGAAATTAGAACGCAAACAAACAAAACTCACATCTTCAGTTTACTTGGACTTTGCTCTGGCTCCTCTCTCTTTGTGAGAGCTGACTTCTGATATAGTTTAAAGAGATTTACAAAGCAAGGAGCAGAAAAATTAAAAAGAAAATGTCATTACAAAAGTTAGACAGCAGGACTTTCCTGTGAGGTCTGTCTTTCCATGCTGCGCAAGGCCTTTTCAGTTACTTGCTTTATATACGCTTCCCACCACTACAGTAAAATCCTGCACTGCATATTAAAGAATTAAACCTCTGACACCAATCATTTGGCTAGCGTACAGCAGAAATAGCACCACTCTTCCATCACTATTTAATTATATCATACATTGTATCACTATTTAAATCATGACTTCATTTGAACTAGTGTGACTAGACGGCAAACACAAGACATGTCTCAACCCCAGCCCAAGTTACATGAGAGACACAGACTGCCAGCTCTGCTGTTCTCTCTGGGGAGTGCTGGGCACCTCATGAGGTGACTGGAGTGGAGTCATCAGTACCTACCAAAAACACAGAGCAACCTGCTCAATCAATCTACAAACAGCTTTCATTCGTGCCCAGCCAAGGCTGTGGAGTTTCCCTCCCTGGAAATCTTCAAAAGCTGCTTGGACATGACCCTGTGCAAGCAGCTCTAGTTATCCCTGCTTGAACATGGTTTGGACCAGAGGGACTCAGAGGTCCCCTCTGACCTCAGCTCTTCTCTGATTCTACGTACTCCTTTAATCTACGTACTCCCTTAATTCTACTTCCTTCTTTTGTTCTTTTGTTGTTGGTTTTTGTTTTTTTTTTTTTTTTTTTTTAATATTAGGAGAGCATCAAAGATAGGATGCATGTGCACAAAACTGGTCTTTTTAACATTTCTCTATTTCTTCAGCTATGAAGAACCGCAACGAATGGGAAATCAGTACAAACAAGTTGCAATTCTGTAGTGCCTTAAGATGACTCATTCAGTACAATTCACAAATAAGAGCAACCGAATGCATTTAGATGACTCCACAGCAAGTCCCAAAATATACAAACAGGTGAATCTGAGGCTTCCTTTTCAGTTTTACTATCCATGGAAAAAAAGCCCAAATAAATGGACCATGTAACGCTGAACAACTCTGTACCCAGACTCAGCTCTTCTGGCTGGTGTCTTTCTGTACGAGGGCACTTCAATCAAAAAGCTTCAAACTTATTTTGGAAGAAGTGGATTTGAAGATCAAGAAAAAGAGTATGCCTGTAACTTGTAACAGGCCATATACAAGCTCAAGTGCTAGTGTAATCATGTGAGAAAATATAAAGCCCTGCTGATTTCTGCTGCACGCTTGGTCACAGAGACCGGAATCATTTATTATGATTTGTCTTAATCCATGAACAGAAGTCGTTTTTCATTTTTTATTACCTTGTTACTTACCAGATATAGCTATTACAACATCCCTGCCCCATTTGTTTTAACATTATTCATCCATTTGCCACTCATCCCTTGAAGATACTATGCAATTTTTTCCTTCTGGCTGATCACGTCTTAGCAGCGCCCTACTTTATGGGCAGGAATTCAATAGCTCGAAACAAATGCTACAGCTCACAGTAAGCATTTTTAAATATTTTTGAACCTCCAACTACAGTACCATATTTCATAATCTTTTCCCTACCCTAACAAATCCCTGTAGGAAAAAAGGTAGAACAAATTAATCCATGATGAAACAGAGCTGCATGAGCGAAGAGTGTAACTGCGCTTCTTTTTGCTCTGCAAAGCGTGAAACTCTGCCCCATCTGAAACCTGGCCAGCAAAACTTGTCATGAAAATGTTTCACGTCTGTGTAGATCCCACACAGCTTCTTCACATAACTGCCTCTCTCAAAATATCATTAACCTCATGCCACCCAGAGACAAAAATCCTGCGAACAGCCCAGCAGTCACAAGCAGAGGGAAAGATAAAGCACCATAGAAACATATTTACTATTTACATACAGTCCTGTAAGTCTTTGGAGACTTCATACCAGATGCGTTTTCTCACTGATGTTCTCATATGCTAAGACAGTTTTAATCTTCTGTTACCCCACAGCTGTTACTATTAATCTGCAGCATAACCACAGGCTGCAAACATTATTAAAGTGCTCTCACAAACACGACCTGCACACTGCAGAGGGGACACTGTCCCCACAAGCCTTCCCATCACCAATCCATCTTCCACTCAGGTACGTGCTGACTTTCACTCTGGGCAGGCAAAAAACATAAAAATAATCCTGAGATGGAAAGATGTGGAAGCAAGGCCACTCTCCCCTTGTAACCGCTACAGTGTTAGTAACTCACGTGCACCCTGCATGTTCGCGGAGGGCAGACCAGAGCAGGCTGAAATTCTGTGACTGTTTTGACCAATCTTGGCAAACTTTTCGCAGCTCTTCCCTTTCTCTAATGAGCTGCTAACGCCATCAGCTCTCCGTAGGCATTCACGACGTTTATGATCCAGAAGGCAGTTGTGTCTTAATGTAAGTAGGCCCAGGCCTGAGCTCAGGGCACTGGGGACTAACAAGAGACACTCCTCTACAGAAACCAGAGCATAACTAGGGTCGGTAGAAACGCTGTACTTAATGCCACCAAAACTACTCTCATTCACAAATTCCATTTCTCCATCAGTGGGTGTTGCAACTCTATGTTGAAGGCAAAGTAACAATTATTGGCATGTTATCTGAGTATCACAGCACTTGTCGCAGGATTTCATTCAATCCTGTCAATCAGATGAGAAAATACTTCAAGTTTCTGTCCAGACATGTCCCTCCCTTTACACTTAGGCTTAAGGAGAGAAGAACAGGAGGCACAGTCCTGCTCTAAAGTCGCAAAGCAATCATTAGGACTCAAAGGGAAGAAGAGTTTGTTTAATATTAAACAAATAAAGAAAGAAAAAGTTAAAAAAGCAGGAATGAAAGATATCCTTTTGGGAGGGATATTTAAAAGTGTGCCTTACTTAATTTGATGTTTCAGAAGAAAATATTGTTGAAAAGTGTATAAACTTTAACTCTCCCATCCATACAACCAACACAAACATAGCACTAATACCACTGCTTTCATAGACAAATCTGGCACAAATCTTTCCAGCTCCCTTCAAGGCATAAAAGTCTCCAGGGATGGGGAATATAGGAACAGATGAATTTCATATCTTCTTAAATGAGCAAGAATACCACTTCCATTACCCACAGAAGAGCTCTGCAATGAAGATACTGAAGCCACTGTAATGTTGGATTTTACTTTAGATACGTTGATTTGTCAGTTTTGGTTTGTTTTTCTCAGAAATAACCTGCCTCTTATACCCAGGTTTTCATTATCATTATTCTAAAACTTCCATTGATACCCTGGGAGTTTCACTCTGAGCCTTTTCACCACCTTTTTTGAACTTCAGCCATAATTTATAGGTACAGATATATATATAGATACCCTAAGGTCAAATCCTACCTGTGCTACTGCCAGGTATGTTCTTTCTAAAGGGACTCAGCAGCAGTGACAGGTTATCCAAGACACAGGACAAACTTGGTGGCTAAGTGCTCTAAGGTTCCCACTATCTAGCTCTTTTGTCCCAACTCGCACATTAGTTACATGCTAGCTAAGTTTATTTACAGAAAACTACCATTTTTACAAATGACTACACCTTAACTTTAAAGATCTTGGAATACGCATACATTACAGAATACTTATAACTGATTATGTGCCTAAGGAAAAAAAAAATCACTCCTTTTAATCCCTCACCAACAGCAAAACAGCCCAGCATCTGCACTGTTCTCTTGTAATGAGCATTAGCGTGACCTGGCACAAAGTGAGTGTTGCTAGCACACCTAAAGCCAAGTCTGTAAATCAGCAGCTCACTTTCAGTTGGTACATGCAGAACAGAAGAATAGCACAGAGCTGCCCAGCCTACTCAAGTCCCTCACTGGATCTTTGCCCAGTGCCCACCCACCCGTTTTCTTCCAGAGAGCCCCTGGGGGCTGCTACTTTTGCAGTCTGTCTATCCCTTCGGCAGCAAGGGGCTGCTACTGGTGCATAATCCCTGTGTTGTTCCTCTGCATAGACTGACATGGGGAAGACAACACATGGCCATCCATGAAATGGCAGACAATCTCATCCCATGCCAGGTGACTGAGATTCTATTTATGAAGCTGGTCATAATCCAGAGGAAAATTACTTGTATTCATTGGCACAAACTGAAGACATTTAAATGTGCAAAAAGAAAATTACAGCTTTAACTGTAAAATGTCCATTCAGGGGTGTGGAGGGAATCTTGATTTCAGTTCATTTGCAGTTCTGTCCGTCGGCTCAAACAAACTTCTTCAAAAACTCAGATCAGCACAAAGAACATGGGGTACCACAAATACAATGCAGCTCTGCATGCAAAAGCCTGGACTACCTTCAGAGACCAGCATTAATAATAAATAAACTGTTTAATATACAAATTGCTTCTGTGCCTCTCTCAGAACGTTTGTAGAACATAATTGGCATTCACAACATTTTCTCGTATTCACACTGGACTAGTTAACCATGCACACACGCTTAGACAGACACTCGTATGTGCATTTGCCTGGAAACAAGCCACATTTTCTTCAACCTGAGACCAACTCATCTGTTTCCATAAAATCCTTTCATCACTTATTCTAATTTGAATGCATCTTGAAAAAACCCATGGTTGCCAGAGAATTACCTCCTCCTTTCAATTTTAAAAGGTCTTAAATTAGCATAAATCTAAGAGTCCTACATTACAAATGAAGATAAAGGTCCAGCACCTTCAGACACTCCAGGAACTGAAGAAAGCAGCTTCCTCCACTACAGAAGTCATGTTAGTAGTTTCATAATGAGTCAAATGACAATCGATGCTCACCTTCAAAGGTTAGCAAGAAATCATTGCCTTAGGTGAAAATGCTTCAAAAGATTTCCTCAGAATCAGAACATGAAGTATAATACAACATGGGTCCTTCTGAAGCACAAGCATCGCCCATTCCACACCACAGTTTTGTTTTGTTGTTTTAAGAAGCTAGATACTAGTTTTTATATCCCTTTGTTTTAAAGGCACAATCTCTTGGGACCAAACGTGCAGAGTACTGATAGAGAGAGAAGTCAATAGTACACAAAGTCCTAAAAACAATGTAAATACATTTCCGTAACTCGGAAGTTAAAGCCAAAGAGCTCTGATATCACTAAAGCTCATGCAAAAAAGACAGACTCCAACTTCCTATGCAATCAAGTCTTTTTGGTGTTTTTTGTTTGTTTGTTTTGTTTTTTGTTTTTTTTCCCCAAAACTAAGTGTCTGTGACCCAAAGGGAAGACCATCTTTCCATCAGTCATGGAGAAGATAATGTGGCGAAGAATATGAGAGTATCACCTCTAGAAGTCCAGAATGGATCTTTCTCACAGGGGGACTGTTATTTTTTAAATGACTCTTCTGAATTGCATTGAAGTTTGATATGCTATTCTGACTCTCAGGAGGCAAGTTAGCACTGACATATGGGGAGGCCAGGTAAAAGCACAGCCAACAAGTGCATTTGACTTGCTCAAATGATGTCAGCCATGTAGCCAAGCGGGAGTGAGGAACAACGGGGACATGGACACAGCTGCCTGCCCAGGCAGAGGATGCTCCCTCCCTCCCACAATGGAGTTTTGTGACTCCTGCAGCCTCCTGACAGGAGCCATGCTGCTCCCATCTCTGTCAATAGTGGGACTTCCTAAAAACATTTAAACCCACAGAAAAGAAAATGAAGTTCCAGAGAGGAATATCTGGGATTACTGAGCAATTACTGAACATAACTACGCAATACTGTACTACAAAAAGCAGGCAATGCATAAAGACAGCCTGCAAGAGGGACACAGCAGGAGGGAAGCCTCAGCTGTCCAACTTGGACACTTCCAGAAGATGTAAAATCAGTTGGAGAGAATTCAGCGAATAAGGAAAGCTACCAGAGGTCCAGAAAACATGACGTAGGAGGAAAAACTTAGTTTTGTAATGATTAAGCGAAGTAATCTCTGAACTGTCCAACCTGGAAATGCTGTAGAGCATCTGTGGCTGGAGGCTTTAAAGAACAGGTTACATGGGTCAGGAGCAATACTGCTGCAGTGTATCCATCTGGCCTGGAACAAGCATTAGACAGGTCCTTCCTACTCCTCATTGGTGCCACAATTTAGGCTGTTATCTAATGAGGGACTGTTGCTATTCCATTTCAGCAATATTACTCATATTCTCTCCTGAAACAGTGAACTTTTAAAACTGCTACAATGCTTAGAGTTTACTGGCCCAAGATACCTCAACCACCAACTACCAAAGGGATCAGTGATATCCCAAGAAGATAAATTCATGTTTTTGAAGATACTATTGCAAGCAATTAGTATTTTACACAGCAAGACACTCAAGAAGGCTCCCCACAGCCTAATCCCTGCACAGGACTCCCACTATACGAGGGTGGCATAAAGCTTCAGTGCTACTTCAACAAAAATGACGTTAACGGGTCCTTCAATTGGATATGCTAGTGCTGCAGATCCTTACAGAGCATCCAAAAATTAAGAAATTACAGCCCTGCACTAGCAGTAACATGAATGCTATCAGCACACCCAGTCTGACGTCAACAAGTGAAGACAGGCCAATTTGACAGGAGGCAAAGAAAATCTAATACAAATGTCCTAATGAAAACAGTAAAGTGTAACTCAACTCTGGATGGAAAGCTAATAATTTAGCAACTGTTTGGAGACTGAATGTTACTATGCCCCAGGGAACTACAGCTATTCACTAAAATGATACTTTTATATCTACATTTCCATAAAAAGCAGTTCAAATGCCCTTACGCTGCCTGGATAAGAACATTGCATGCAAAGTGCTATTTTCAGCAGTTTATGTCATATGTTCAGATATTTGGCATTTATTCACATACCTCTCTATGTGCAATCCCTGCCAAACAGTGCCAGTACCACAGCAGAGACATCCATGGTGGCCTTCCAGTCAGAGGAGATGTTCACAGTTGTACCAAAATGCTGTAATTTCAGTTTTGTTAATGTACTGAACAGAGTACACAGCTCAGGGACAGCACTGAGAATTAAAATACGATGCTGTAATTTTCTAAACTAATGCATATACTGTTGGCTCCCTCTGGTGCCAAATACAACCTATTGTTACACATTAAACTGCAGGAGAAGTAAGGCAATGACATAATCCAATTCTAGTAATAAGCGTTACAGCAGCAGATTTCCTCTTACAAACAAAACTGTTAAGACCCTTAACCCTTATTCACACTCCGCACCAACAGATCTTAAGTGGAAAAAGCATGATACACACCTTTAGAAAGTGCCACTGTGTTCCTCTGCACACACGTCAGGCTCCCTCCCTCATGCCACATCTTCCCTTCATAAAAGTGGTTTTTCTCCTATTCTTTAAGAGTAGACTTAAAAACAGATTTCAAGCTTTGATTCGTTAAATTGGCAGCGATACCTACAGCAGCTTTAAAAGCAAAATTAAACCACTTTTATACTCACATATTTATGCTACTGTGTTCATTTATACTTGTTCAGATGTACAAGTCCAAACAATTTTAACTCATCTACTAGTAAATCTGATGTTCGACACAGCGTACAGAATACACATCAAGCCATTTATTCTAGTCACAAATGCTGTTTTTTTCCCTAACATTCCACTAATGGCTTTGAATTCCGGTGACACACAACCTATCCAAGGGTGGTTATACACACGACAAGTGTTAATTCTTGAATTAACAAAATCTTGTAATAAACAAGATCTTGTTTGCAGCTTTTCCAAACTGTTAGACTTCTGATGCACAAGGAAGTTGAATAATCTTATCTGGATGGGTTGGATTTTTGTTGCCCTTTAATTACCGTGGGATAAGAAGGGAAACAGGCAGCAGGTTTCTGTTTCCTCTCTGCTGCCTTTACAACAACAAGGTGGAGCACCTCAAGGACACCACTACATACGCAGCCTCTACTTCCTGCACATCAACTGATTTAAGCACTTAAGCTGTGATATTCAACTCCTCTACCTCCTGCTGCAATTCAGAACAGAAGAGCGTGTGTTAGCCTCAGATAAACTGGACAGCACCCATGAGAGTGAAAGGGCAGCTAGTGACAACAGCAAGATAAGGGTGTTCTTGGGGTGTTTCTTTTCATTCTGCTGTTTCTTGTACCTCTCAACTGCAAACAGCTATGACCAGAGCACCAGCTTAGAGCCCCACCTCCAGCACCCTCTAGCCAACTGCTACACCGCCCCTCCAATCAATTTCCAGATGTCACGGGGATGACTTGCCCCTCCCCAGCTCCCCCATTAGTTAAACAAGTCTTGCTGAGATCCTTCTGTTACCAGGTTATAAATTCAACATGAGCCATGTTTGTTTGTTTGTTTGTTTTTAAAGATGACCACACCTTTTAAAGCTCTGCAAGAACTAAAGGCATGAAACACTTTTTCAGCCAACACCTAGTATCAAGTCCTCCATCAACAAAAGAATTCCCCCTCCACTACCTAAAAGCATAACTTCTACGATTTAAACGCCATTGTCTTGAATTCTAATTAACAAAACGTTAGCAAAATACATACATTTATTTTAGGTATTTTAGGCCAGTATTCAGAATTTTCATTAACTTAGGGGAAAAAAAAAAAAGTTTAAAATAAGACCAAGTAGAACAGAAGTCAAAATGCCTAGGTTTAGTCCCAGACATCATATTGGCGCTCAGTGTAATGTCTTGCACCCCTCTTGTAAAATATGGATGGCGTTGAAAGAAGGTATTACTTATGCTTAAGAATTATGAATATTCCATCTAATAATAAATAGAACATTAGCACTTCATAATGGTGTTCTGTTTCTAGAATTTTGGACTGCAACTATGTACTATTTCCTCCATGAAAGAAACCATCAGTGGAAAAGCAAAACAAAACAACCACCTAGTAAAATCTTTTGCAATATCCTTCTCACTATGCAACATCATTTTGTATTAATTTTAAATAATACAACTCAACTATTGGAAATAAATTTGAAACTTTGTTTTCAAATCATAAATCTTGAGGCAATTTTTTTGCCCAAGTGGAGGCTTAATATTTAGAAAACTGCCTTTTCTGTGGTTTATGATTATATTGCAATTTACATTGTGTTTAACTGCAACATCAAGTGTCTACTAAAAGCAAATGACTATAAGATCACAAAGTGGTCTTTCTTTGTTCATTTCAGTAGCTTTCAGAGTGTATTTTGTCATTTCAGATGAATGAAAAGGGATCACCTCAAATGACTTCTCTCATAAATCCAGAAAGAGCTGTATTCACTATCTCTAAGTCATACAAAAGTACACTTTTTACAAAAAAAGAAGTAACACATTGCCACAAGATGTCAAGAAATTGCTTTTCTCCCTCAGGATGGACAGTATCAGGTAACTAAGTTGCAAACTGTCACTTCAGTAAAATGAAACTTCACCTTGACTGTAAACTCATTTTCACTGTGAGAAGAGTAATGTGAACTGATGGCTTAGCTGCCATTGTGTAACAAGCCTTCTTGTAGAACGTAGGTGCTCAGTAGAGGCAACAAAAGACCTGGCCATCATGCATTATGTGTTTACAAATGCCAGTGATAGCTTGGGCATTGAAAGGAGGGCTGCAGGTTATACAGCATTACTATTGATATAACAGGCCTGGAAAAGCTGCTTTTATTTAGACAGGCCCTAAACAGCTGAGCAAAAGGCTCTGACAGAGGAGATCTATGCAACAGCTACAGATGCTTCCATCTCAACTGCCTGTCCCCTTGGGAGGTCTGCATTAAAGCAGATGTTGAGTGCATGCACCAGCCACTTCCTACTTTGTGGACCATCTTCCACTGCAGGGGCAGGAAAATGCATGCTACCAGGTGTCTAAGCTGATCTATAGAAAATGATGCTGGCCAGCAGAGGTGATGGTCAGATTTCTAGGGAGCAAAATCTTAATTCACCACAATTCCCTTCTCTGTTGCAAGAGAAGAAGGAACAGATTGTGCACAAGCATAATTCTGCTGCCAAAATTGTCCATCCCCATCCAATTAAGGGAGAAGAACTACCAGATGAAATAAAAGAACATTCATCACAGATGCCTGACATTCCTGTGATTAGCACACACCTGCTTTACGCAGTTCTCCCCAGGCTGCGGAGCAAAGTATCAATAAGAGACCAAAACTATTTCAAGATAAGAACAACCACTCCTTTCAGTCATGAGTCAAGAGTTTATTATTAAAACACAGACTAAGCCAAATGATAATTATGTCAAATATAAAAATACCCTTCTTAAATGTCCTACATCCAAACTCTGCAGCTCCTGATGACATTTGATAATTTAGTGCACGCTTCATTAAGCTCAGGCCCTTTATTAAAAGCACATTTTCCTCATTAAGGCTTAATATCATCTAAACATCTAGAGCTCCAGAAATTATATCATCTGTACTAGAAACTTACAGTAGCGACTTGCTGCCAAGTTCTATTTTAGATTGATAACAATTTCAATTTGAAACTATGTATTTCTTGATATGTAGATAATGATTTTAATATTTTATTATTTGAACAATTTGTTTGAGCAATTAAATAGGATTTTACTCATCTTGTTTCTTCAAACACCAATTTCTCAAAGCTTTAATTATCAGCTGGCTTCAGATATACTGCATTTCTTTCTTTTCCCACGACAAGTAAAATCAGTACAAAGCAGTTTACCAGCCCTCAGACTGCATCAATCCCAAGACCTACGTACAAGCAGAAACATGTCCAATATGAACATGAGGACTTGCATGAAACTAGACTGGGCAAGCTGACAGCAGAACTAGCTATTGGTCTTGCTCTCCCTTTTCCATTGCAAAAGCTTCAAGCCCCTGAGTAAATTCCCAAATTTGTAGAAGACTTTCAGTAAGCAGCCTGTCTTCTCTCCTGGCAAGGTCTAAGTCCCACATATTTTGTGCCTAAGTACCTGCTGGACTGAAAGCTAACGGTTGTACTGTTCCAGTTTCTACATCACAGCATTTATGTCATGTAATCTAACAAATGCAGCAAGAGCAGCTTACTCACCGGTCGATCACAATCTCTTTCTGTCTTAGCAGCCCCTCTTTAATTTTCATTAGAGATTCCCAGTTGCTGAAGTCCTGATATGTGGTAGCTGGGTAACTCTGACGAGATGTTCCAGTCGGAACCTGCATAAAATATTTCTATAATTAGCCTCCAAAACAGTAAAGGTAGATTATCTCCTAGATATTGGGGAATTTACAAAGTGGTCTGTTGTTTCAGAAATGTAACACTGTTTTGTGCTTTATTCAGATTTACTTCATTTAAAACAATTGTATTTATACACGCTTTTTTTTAAACAGACTTTAGTCCAGCCCAAATGACTTAAAAATTGTTTTATAACGACTAATGACTTCACAGCTCTGAAACTAGCATGAGATGAAAAGCTCATGTAGAATTTAAATACATTATTAAGACAACAGAAAATGTTCATATCCCACTGCAATTGAGTACTGGAAATGAGATAGCTGAATAGCTTTAGATCTGCTTGATAACTGCACATAACACCATTCCTTTCACTTGTTAACTCCCACCTGTAACTTCAGCAAACAGAGAAATAGCCTTGGAAGTACGTGCATTTGAAATACAGAATATGGGAATACAATCCTGGTTAAATTCTAACTTCTTCCAAGAACAAAGTTTCAGAAGTAACAGACTACAGGCTTGCCGCTGATATTCACAAAAGCCAGGCAGTTTGCCTCATTACAAACTGATCTGAAGACAACAGTCAAGCTGAATGGGAGCCAACAACAACATGGTTTAGAAGAAAAGTAAATAACTAACTGGGATGATAAATAGGGGATATTTTTATACTCAGAATATAAAAAGCATTATGAGTGTTTGTGTCAGAAATCCACATAAGGGAAAGTTTAAGTTAGAATTTTAGCGTACAGATGGAGGCAACCCAGCATCAGTTGCCATGAGCCATCATCTCATCTTCCACGGTTTTTCTCATCACTAGAAAAATCACAGAATCATAGAATGGCTTGGGTTGGGGACCTTAAAGCCAATTCAGTTCTAATCTCCTGCTGTGGGCAAGGCTGCCACCCACCAGCACAGGCTGCCCAGAGCCCCATCCAACCCAGTCTTGAATTCCTCCAGGGGTGGGACAGCCACAGCTTCTCTGGGCACACTGTACCAAGGCTTCACCACCTCTAGGAAAAAAGACTTATCTTTTTATTATCGGGGAGCAACATTGGACTATGGTGCCTCTAATTTTTTGGAAGAGAGCAGGAGAAGAAAGTGAAAATATGGCTAAATTTGGTTTAAAAGTTAAAACACAGTTTTTAATGATATCTGTATGTGTACTGCTCATTTGTATTTGATTGCTCTAAGCATTTTAAAATTACGATTATAATTAACTATATTAAGACCGAAACATAGCATGAGATATTAAAATTAGGTCTGCAATATTCAAGTAGAATGCATTTCTGTTCAAAGCTATACTGAATATTGAGAAATTGCTGCCCACACCCCAGAATTACGATGTGCTGACATCATGAACTCCTGACAGCCTCTTCTGTAAGTTGAAAGAGTACGCTTTCCCCATTCAGTCTAAGGACTGAACTGAACTAACTTGCTCATTGACAAAATGAACCTGAAAAGGCAGAAACACATTTTCCTTCATTTAATATGCAATTTAAGATTAGGTGTAAGAAGACAAAATCAACTAGTTCAAGATTATTTTAAGATGTTGTGGAGCATCCACAACCTCTCTGGGCAGCCTGTTCCAGCACCTTACCACTCTCATAGTAAAGAACTTACTCAAGTTCTCAACATCAAACTTATACGTGTCCAAGGAAGCTATGAAGATGGTACTCTACTGGGAGGTAAGCAAAGAAAAATCTGGATTAAGATTTCCCATTAATTTGTTAACTAAGTAATGATTCCTTCCTCTAAGCACAACACATGACAAATCTTCTCAGATCTATGAATGAAAAATTAATTTTGTCTGGGTTGCCAAAACCAGACCACATAACTTCAAAGTAGTCATCAGTACTTACAGAATACCTTAGGATTGTCACATATTGTTCTGTATTACAGTTATTCTTGTGACTGCTTGAATTAATAGTCACCAGCACAAAACTATTCCAGTCACTCTTAGTGTCTCTCTTAGTCACACATGCCACGTCACACAAAGTGACAACATCAGTTACTAACACTATACTTTGTGTCACAAATTTTTTCCTTTGCTTCTTCCACTATAGTGTTAACTGTTTTTTTTTATATGTCCACTTCAGTACCCTTGTGCTGCAGCCAAAAAAACAAACAAACAAAAAGGAACAGCCCTAAATGAAGTTGGATTGGATCCTTGTTCAATTTTCTTTCCTTCTCAGAATCAGAAATTCCATCTCTACCCACTTCCCCCCTCCCTCAAAAAACAAACAAACAAACAAACAAACAACGAACCGCTGACAACTGTTTGACATTACAAACAGAAAGTCTATGGCTTTATAAGGCCAAAACATTCCATTTACTGAGCAAGGCAAATTTTGTCTTTTAAAATCAAACTATAAAAATAAAACTTCAGGAAAACAACTGAAAGGGAATGGAGATGGGATGAGAATACAGACAACAATTTAAATATGAATCCATTTTAACTGAAAGCATTTTGGAAGCCACCAGTGGTTTCCCTAGCACAATTTTTCAAAGCAAGCCTGTTACTTAAATCTAGCACATTTGCAAACTCATGTTTAACACTAAAATTAAAAATAAAGCCTTCAAGTTTGGTTTCAATAAATGACTGTGTAAGAAGACAATGAAATATTACGGGTGCTGAAAAGCAAGGCAACGCATTTTACAAAGCTAAGAATTGGGTAACAGTTTGCTAATTAGATGCTAGCGGTAAGTTCTTAAAAAAATGTAATACATAATGCCTCCTTAGTTGACTGATCAAGATGTTCGTTGGAATACATCTAAATCTTATGGAGTATATGCCTGCTGGATATACACGTAACAACACAAAACATTATTTTACATTATCTCAACTGCCTGTGTTCTTCAAGTCATCACTCCGAAGAGACAAAAACAACAAAAGATCTTTCTGATATCACATTTCAGTAATTTAAAAAAAAAAAAAAAAAAAAAAAAAANCCTGCTAAAAATACTTCTTAGCACTGCCCAGAATAACAAGACACTTCACTTATTTATGAGCACATGGTGTTGACTACTCCCAACAACCTTCTAGATGCTTTGAATGGCGTGGTAGCACACAGGTGGTCCACTTACATTTGAGTAGTTCATCTCTTAAGGACATCAAGCCAAACAGAATGAGCAAAACATGTTTTTAGTACTCACATGCTGAAGAGCAGAAGATCATTCCCAACTCCAAGTACTCAATTTGAATCCTCCACAATACAAAAAAGCACACACATACAAAATAAACCTAACTTGAATTCTTTTCCATCTGGCCCCCAAAATATAACTATTTTTGTCAACTGGCACCTCTTCTGAGCATATTTGCCTTGGACTAAGAACATCTGCTCAGTTAAAGCAGTGGCGTCCAAAGGTTCTTGCTTGTTTTTTTGTAAAGGGCTTGGCCTTGATTTTCATGACTTGGCAAGCCTTCAAGTCACTGCTGAGACACAGTCGCTGGGAAATAAAATTTAAAAATCTTTGCCGTACTAGCCTATATGTAAATATTTATTGCTGGAATACACATTGCTGACTGATTCCATCATGTTTCTTAGCAGTGGGAAAATAACATTTCTCTGAACTACAGCATAACAACATCTGGATCATTTAGGCCAATAATGACTGTGATTTTAACTGCAGTAATTATCTTCTCCGTAGTTTCTACCCAAAACAGTTCAGTGTTTCAGCCTACTGAGCAGCATTCCACTCCACATCATAACACGCTGTATTGCAGAGTAGAGGTGCAGTCCAGAAATCTCAAAATGACATCTACTGTAAAAACAACAACAACAACAAAAAAAAAAGCAGTAGATTTTGAATTTTGAAGCAGCAGTTCAAGCACTTTCACAGTATTTATACTACAACTGTAAAGATTTCGCAAGAATTATCTCTTTTGGTCAATAGCTTGCTATCAATCTTCTGTTGTGAAATTTCACTGCCATTCATTACTTGGAAGAAAACCAAGCCTGTGTACCCACATAAACCCAATGCAAAGCATCAGTGCAACCATTATCAGCCACGCAGCACACGCAGCTCTCTTTGTAGGACTGACACAGAGGAAAGTACTGCAGATTCCCTCATGAGCTGCACCTCAGGGACTCACCTCTCGCCATCCCATCTCATGATGTGGCAAGGGCACCAGCAAACCCACACATGCAGCCATTATCAAAGAGGTGCCTCTTGCTCTCTCCTCCCCTACAACAGGAACAGGATCTCATCTGTGAGCCAGCACAGCGGTCACTGAAGAGCTCTGCAACAGTTCCCTGCCCACAGCAAGGAAATAAGGATTTACCCATCCCTTCCTCCCCAGATTTCTTCTCAACATCAGGCAGAGTGCTTTGGAATGCAACAGCTCCTTTAGTCAAGACAGTCCTCCAAGACTGTCTTCCTGCCAGCAAAGCAGGACAGGGCTAGGGGTTTTCTCACTGCACAAGTGAAGTAAAGCTGAATTGGACCCTAATTTTAACTGACCTTACAGCAAAGCAAGTAACCATTTCTGCAAGGAATCATTTCTACAGAAAGATGCTGTGCCTTGCTCAAATGCACTAGAACAAGCAGCCACAAAGCAGCATTAAAATACATTCCCAGATGGGTAAAAGCACGAGTACAGACCAAATCAAGAAATCCTGACTTGCAGCATCTGTGCTTTACCACCACCTACTTACTGCTCCGCTCTGCTCCACCTTTGCCATATAGGGGAGACAGTGATTCTGCTCAGCCCAATATAATCAGGGAAGTTCTTGACACTAACACAAAAGCTGTACCATGTTTTGCTGTACTTTTACAAATCTGAAGCAGCCATGGGGGGGGGGGGGAGAGAGAGCATCTAATCATGCCCTTCCACCCTCACTCCAGCACTGGTACTTGTGTTGTTCCTTGGGAATTTTTAATGGGGAGGAGACAATTAAAATCAAAATTGAAGCATATTTAATTTGTACAGTACTAAGAACTACTGATGTATTATAGAGAGGTTAGCATTACACTTACAGGGAGTGGTAACATGAAATGAAAACAGTAACAAAAATCAACAAAGCTTGGAAAAAGTTCTGAAGTAGACTTTATATAGACATATAAACTGCAAAGTAATTAATAAAAGAAGGAGACTAGCAGGGAGAATAAACTTGTCAGGAGCTCACCATTTAAGCTGCCTAAAAATAAGCTGAATATAAGTCTGGACTGCCTACATAGGGTGCGTCAGGTCACAGAGAAAGGGGGAGAGGGACGGAATACAATGGTGACTTTAAATAGCTCTGGCATAAACCCAGCTGGAAAAATGCGTTCAGTTCTGGGCACCGTACTACCAGAAAGTCACTGAAATAGTAGAACATGTTCAAAGAAGAGCAATCCTAATTATCAGAAAGCTTAGTAAAAAAAATTATGAATAAAGAACTGAATACTACAGACAAAGGCTGAAGAGGCATAAAAGAAAACAGCAAATACTTCATTTCCCAGGCTGAGAGTACATACACAACCAGGATTTACGGAATGAAATTTGGGATTAGAGTGTCGGGAAAATAAAGAATAAACTAAGAAGATCGGGAAAAGCAACTAAAGCATGTCACAAGCAATCAAATAACATTCAAGTTTTAAGATCTACACTGAATAAATTTTAGAAAATGCGAGGCAAGCCAACAGCATGGGTTTCACACAGAGAAGTTCTAACAGCCAGCCAGAATGACAGATGCACTTGTTGGTATCCTGATTTGTGAAAGCTAATTGAGCGTTTGTAAACCAGAGTCTTAAAATTGACTAAACAATAAACGAAAAAGGACAGCTTCCCCCCTATTTTCAAGCGTTGCTGTTGGGTTTTTTTTTTTTTTTTTTTTTTTTTGCCATTATATAATCAGATCCAGTCACGCTGGCCTTGAAGAGTCATTTAGGGTCTTATAAAGCAAGCCCATGAAGTCCTTTGCTGGTGCTTTGCCCTGCTCCCTCTCTTCTTCATTCAGAACTGTGATAGTGAGATGTCTGGCTTTGCAAGTAGCAGCCAATGTGCCTCTCATCTGTTAGGCAGCTGCACTATTGCATCTGCTGTACAACTTCTTAAACCTTTTCCAGCAAAAATTAAAACTCTAATGCTAAATATCCATAGACACTACCACTGTCTTATTTTTTGGAAGGGGAAAGCTTCCAAATATAGAAAGAATCAACAGTAACACCCCTATAATGCCTCCTAAAAGCAACCCTCCCTCTCGCTATTAATCAAACATTTTGCCAAGAACATTTGAAGCATCTCTCCCACACAAAAGCAGTGCTGCAGACAGAACATGACCCACACATTAGGGTCCTCAGAGACTCATCCCACACCAGCCAGGGAGGAACCTGTCCTCTACAGTGCTGCCATTTGTGATTTCCTTCTCCCAGCACCACTGGCACTGCAGCTTCTGAGCTGTCAAGGCTGGGTCTGACAACCACAGAGGGAAGCCGTGATTCCTCACTCCAGCAGCTTACATCAGGGTAGTAGTGAGTTGCTGGGATACTGACACTTAGAAATGAAATACTGTGCCCAACTCTGCTGATCGCCACAGAAGGAAAAATGCAGCACTGCTACTACCAGCACAGCTGCATGGCTCTGACAGCAGCTACGTGGTCACTTAGGGTAGCACACGCATAGGCTGCTATCAGGACAGGCCTGTTCCCCTCCTCATCTCTTTGAGGCTCGTACCTGTCAGCCCCTCCCTGGCTGTACACACACACAGGTTATCTGCATTAGGTTCACCACATCAGGCCATGAGATCTTACGCTAGCACACACCGTTACATAGAAAAGCAGCATCTGAGATTACATGTAGCGGCACAGCTTTGTACTGGGTGAGTATGAACCTCAAACTGAGATATCTTGACTCCAGACAGTGCCAAACCCTACAAAAACTATCCATTTGTGGAGTGGATATTTTCTAAGCTTCCAAACAAATGACTACCAGCCAACATCTGGCATTCAGAGACGTAAGTTAGTTCACGAAAATGAGCTTCCACATGAAGAAGCTTTCTGAAAAGCCCAGAGCAGGTTAACTGAGTGACAGAAGCATGCTCAGAGCCAGCATCACAGCCCTGGCCCACAGGCAAGGACTGCATGTGTCAGTCACCTGAACGCAACCAGCAGGAGCTGTGGAAAAACCCATGCTAGACATTAGAACATGAGACAGTACGGGGCAAAAGTCTCAGCCAACAAACTAAGTAGTCAACACAGTGACTCCCAGGAGGATTGGCAGGACACCCACTGAAGTGCACTGTTGTGTGCGAGAGCAGGAGGGTCTCGCTAAGACTGGCCACAGGCACTCAGCCCTCAGCACCTTCCCACCTCGGCCACTCTGAGCCACCACGCTCCACCAGGCTGCAAGCAGCAATTCCAGAGCTGCCAGCTAGGCACCCTCTTCTGCCTATCTTCCCAAGAACAATTAAACAGCTCCTGCTTTTATGTGTTGCTATAACATTCCTCTATAGTCCACACCACACCAATTTTATTTTTGTCAGAAATCCTTTCCATATATATTCTGACAAATGTTATGAACACAAAACACTTCTAGGTGCCACTTAACATGACGTTAAAAGCAACAGTGCCTGGAATTTTCCACTGATAACAATTGGGGCTTTCCTAAGTATAGAAGCACTTGTTTTATTAAGTGTTTATTTTATCTTCACATTACAGTTAAATTCAAATGTTCTCTACTCAAAAGAAATCAGGAGATGAGAGGGAGCTTCCACAAGAACAACCATAACCTTTTTTCCTTGAAGCTTTCAGGGAAACAACACAATGAAGTTAAATTCACTTTTTGTGTTTCGTATTCTGACCCGGAAAGCAGCAGGCCAAAGAAGTGACTACAGTTGTTGGAAGCCTGTAAAGTGCCCTCTGTTTCAAGTGCAGAACAAAAGTAGGACATACATTATTCACTGAAAGACTTTATGGGCTGTCTGAGTAAGACAGAAATAGATTAGAAAAGGACTAGTCGGGGAGAAAATAAAAGTCACAAATCAATCATGAATGGAAGCATCTCTGAAAGTACAGTATCTTGATCATTTGTACTCTGACATCTTCAGACAAGTTCTGATCATTTATAAAAATGTCTTTGTTAAATAAACATCACTGATATCTACAAACATCAGTTTATCAAAGCCTGCGTCGGTTGCCTGTTCATTACTAGAATATTATTTCTGCTCACTCTCAAAGAAAAGTAGATGCAAAAAGTGACCCAGAAAGAAGCAAAAATGCTTCTATTTTTGCCAGCTTGCATGAAACTCTGCAAGGATGTGTAGAGCAGGCACCAGTCTTGCACAGAAATGGACAGAAGCCCTTTTCTAACAAAAGGATAATTAAGAGTTCAACTTAAGCAAATATTAGATAAAAGGAATTGCTGTGCAATAATTGGAAAAGAAGATTTAAAAGAACCTACCCAAGCAGAGCATCAGAGTCTCCTGACATGCAAATGTGTTGAAAGAGAGGGGTGTTCCTCTCAATGTAATTTGAGGCAGGAGTAGGGATTTGGGGAAGTGATCCTCAGCAAATTCTTCATCAAGGGTCTCCATTTTTCAAATGGTGACCTTTAGATTCTGTGAAGAGCGTCAGCCCCCAAACCAGAAAACTGGGCCTCTCTTCATCTGCATTGTTTGGTTCAGCTTTTCATGACTTTAAAAGAAACATTAACCATGAATTTAACATTCATCAGATTTAACAGAAGTTAAACACAAACAAAAAACTCCCACAAAAATAAAACATAAATGTTCAAAATATTTACATGAAAACAAAACCAAGTATTCACACAAATTCACAAAAGAACACTTTATTTAAAAATAGCAATCCAGAACCGGTCTCAGCGGGCACTTGCACAAAGAACAGGATCCAGACAAATTCCTTATAGCTATGCATTTCAAGTTTTGCAAATGCAACTTCTGTACATGTTTTAACTGAGAGCACCTGCAGAAGACATGATCTGGTAGTGACCTGTCTTCTCCACTACCTTCTACACCCACTGTTGGTGTTCTTCAGCTTTCATCATCATGAACACAAAGAAGAGGGAAAAAGACAACTACATTCTTTCTATAAGCAGCAGAATGTGGAGATTCAGTAAGTCATCTTACTGGGTATTGGAAGATAAAAAAACAAGTTGTCTAAAGAAATAGATCCATGCAACGCTGATAAGGTCTGTGGATTCCAGAGTACAGCATGATGAGTACAGGACTCATTTACTTTTGCCTGTGTCTACCTTAAAAAACTTCAGTAGATGGAGACATTAGAGGCATACTCATATTTTCTGCTTCCACTGTAGAAATTCTTCCTTGGGGGAACTATCTGCATTCAGCCAGCAAGAAAAAAAGCAGGACAGCATGTGGATCTACTGCAAGATTTCCATAGCTTAGAGGCACTGCCACCACCATCCCTGCACAGCAGCACACAGATCGTGACACAACCAGCAGTGACTCAGGCACTTGCACCATAATTTTAAAAAAATATTTTTCTCTTCCATTCTGTTTTTTTGTTTGTTTGGTTTTTTAACCCCATGTGGAAACACCACAGACCTGTTTGCTTGTTTGTTTTCCCCCAAAAAATTTAGAAGGAATTAGAGGCCTTTATTTCTGAAAAATCAACTCTTAGAACATCCAAAGTCACATATTTGAAGATTCTGGCCTGAAATGTCTGCACCACTGACAAATAAACTAACTAGTTTAACACAGGATTCTCTTTTAAACTGGGAAGCACACAAGCGTGGAAGATATTCACATAATTTGAGCGCGGAACAAGTGACGGACTCTTAAACTGTTTGGCTTCAATCCAAATCATGAACCTTTTCCACTTGAGTTTACGAGGGGTACTTGAAACACACTTGTCTCTAACAAAAGCAGCAGGATGATGTAAGGGTGCATTTTAACACTGGTGTCAGTGTGTGAAGGTGTTTTCTTTCTTTAAGAGATAAATTAATAGTGGCAGGCCTAGGATCTTAATATAAGCAGAAACAGCAGAGAAAAAAATCACACTAAAAATAAATAGCACTTCCACCTCCAGCAGTCAGCACGTCCCACTCGTAGGTCTCAAGAGATCTTATAAAGAAACCACCTTTATTAGTCAAATTTTACAGAAAGGATATTGAGGTGAAAGTGAAGACACTTTTTCCCAAGGCTCACTTAAAAGTACCAAAACACTGCAGATTCTCTAGTGTGGAAACCAAGTTTTGTAAGCAAAATACTGGTTTTGTCAAAACACAAATAAGACTATTCCTGGGTAAAGAAAATAAAATAAATAAATAAATAAATAAATCAAACACTTGTTGAATTAAGTATCTGAATTAGAAAAACACGGTCTTATCCATCCAGAACATTCTTCAAGCTAAAATGAAGATAAAGCTGCATCTTCTGCATGAGAGTATGAGAAGACATTTTTCATCCTGTTGGAAAATGCTGTAGTGCTGCATTACACTTCAGCCTGGAGCAGCCCTCCTGCCCACCTGGCTGGGGAATCCCATTTGAGCAGTATATAGCGAATGAAAAGAAAAGAGAGGCATCTGCAGCAAACCCTTCCAAAAGTAACAGTAGAGCAATAATACCAAGCATTTGGAAGGAACTAAAAGCTGGTTCAAAGCTGTACAAGCAAGTCTTTATCTAGCTTCTCTATGATTTAGGCTCAAAATAGATGTCTTACAGCCTCTGAAGAAACCAAAGATGTCCTCAAATGTGGTAATGTAAATGTGATTGAAATTCTTTATTCTTCAAATTCTAGTCCATGGCTATTTCCATTAAGCTATGCTCTATCACTCTTTAGTCAAATTCAAATCTGCATGGCAAAGTTTCTCTCCTCCGGTGAGTGAGGACTTTTATCAGGATGCAGCTGCCCACAACAAACACATAGGTAGGAAATAGTTTCAAGATGGGGAAATCTGTTCTTTTAACTCAGAGATGGTCTGAATTAGAAGAGTAGGTCACCATTTTATTTTGCCACAATGCATAATAGGGTAAAAGAAAAATATAAAGTATTTTCCCTCAAATTCTGAAAAAATAGAGTTTAGGATCTTAATTTTTTGGATGGCATGAAATAATCAAAATTTATGACAAAGCATTTTTTCTTGCATATATAACTATGAAATGACATTTTGTTATTGAAGAAAAGGAAGGAAAGGCTTTCCACTGTTTAAATAAAATAAAAACCAAGAGGAGGAAAGGTATTTCTCACTTGCATGTCTCAAATGTGCTTCTCAAAGTAGGACCAACTAAGAGTTAGCGTGAAGAGCCTTCTTGGTGCACCAAATTTAGATGTCTCATTGACACTGTCCCCATGCCGACCTGAATGAAGATGCCTATCAGGCAGGTGGATATGCTGTTGGCCACTGATCTACAAGCTGCCCCTCCACACCACAGGGAGTGGTTTCTGTAATGTCTCACACAAGAGAACTCTTCAGCTTCTAGATGCTAAATGGTGAGTTCATCATTTGGGCAGTTTGCTTCTATTAGGACAACCTGCAGCTGGAGATAGGTAGCAGCTGAGTCCAAACCCCAGCCATTTCTCTTCTGTTGCACTGCTGCTGTTGAAGTGGAGACAGTCCAGCATCAACACTTGGCAACTGGAACATGGCTTCCAACTTTATCTCTCCTTCATATGCCTTTGTCCTGCCATTCATCCATCACTCATAACATGTCAAATAACACAGCTAATATCTGTGCTTGCTAGAACATTTTATCTCAAAAGACACTCAACACAATTTCTTAGGTATAAGGATCTCTGCATGCCACCTAAAACACATTATTCAGCTTAGTCAACTGAGGACACCAGTAAACACCAAAGGCAATTCCCACAAGCATTTCATAAAAAGGAAAAAACTTCCCACCCTAATGATGATCATTAATGTCCTATTCTGTATCACGTTGTTATTTTGAAGGCACTTTGCACTACTGTAATTAACTGCTACTATTCGAATTACTAATTACTTTGACCTTCATTAATCTATTTTCACTGATATATAAGTAATTAAGTATTTGAAAATGCAGGCTTTTTGTGCCATCAATATTTTGCTGTAAAATAGAAGTCAAGTCTGTGCTAGTTTGGTTGTGTCCAAGGAAAACAAGAGTTCTCTGCAGGGGTATGGGAGGCTACCATCAATTTTCAGAGCCAGGCAAAATTTCTTATTCCCCTGCTTCTCTCCTAACCCCAGGCCAAAGCACCAAAGACAATAAACAGGCGTGACACACTTGTGAGTTCTGTGATCTGCATTAATAGTTAAAAGTTCATGCCAGTAACACCGACTATACTAAAAACATTCAAGCTGACCTTTCTGAAAATGTCTTTGGTTATTAGTAAATCAGGCAACTAGCTCTGCCAGAGCCTTCAGCATTCCCAAAACGAGAAATATTTCAGCCCAAGTCGTTTTCTGTTCATACAGGTTTGTTAATCACTTTGCAGTGTTATACTTCAAAAGTTGCTGATTCAAAGGTTAGTTCATCTTGTTTATAACAAAGAACAAAATGTGAAGATCAGACTACTTAACAACCGTCCAATGCTTAGCAGAAGTAAATATTACTTCTCCCAAAGAAGATTAACACGACACCAAGGATATGTTTCTCAGCAGAGTTGTTCTCTACAATACTAAAAGAAGCTGCAAGCGTCACGATAGTAGGAGATCTGCAGTCTCAAAAAGACAAGTTTGTCCCCGTGCATCCAGAAAACACTGATAAATGACTGTCAGAATCTAGTCATATTCCAGATCCAGGTGAGAATCACTTAAGTAAGCATTAAAGGAAACATCAGGCAGAATAGAAACATTTGGGTCATAAATCTATCAAATTCAAGCAAGAGAACTCAAAGTTGTGAGCAACGTGAGGATCTCCAAATTGATCAGGTTACCTTCTCACCTGCTGTAAATCCGGACTGCTGTTCATACTGGCTGAAAATAGTGCTTTGCCTGTATTTTTGAATAGAAGAAAAAACTGCCCTTAAGTTGAACTCGGTCTGCAATACAAACATAACTGAAGGATATATGCAATACAACATAACTGAAAGATGCCTTTCCCTTACCAGATATAATAAAAAAGCACCTCACAAGCCATATTTGCTGATGCCTGGATTTCTCCCCATGTTGCAGGAATTAGAATTATAATATTATCCCAAGTTAGAAGGGACGTGCAAGGATCATCGAGCATTTGAAAACACTGGTAATCCTGTTTGAACTCCAGCAGCTTGGTGCCGTGACCACTGCCCTGGGGTGCCTGTTCCCAAGCTTGACTGCCCTCCAGTAAAGAACCATTTCCTAATTCCCAACCTGACCTTCCCCTGAAGCAGCTGCAGATCAAAGCACCTTGCAATGTAAAAATGCCAGTCAGCAGCTTTGAGTGTTTGAAGAGTAGACCTGAAGGGACCCGAAGGGTCTGAAGGGACTTAACCTCAACAACTGTAAGATTTCAGACACTACAATATAAGGACATAAAACTATTAGACAGTATCCAAAGGAGAGCTACGAAGATGGTGAAGGCTCTGGAGGGCAAGCCATATGAGAAGTGGCTGAGCTGAGCTTTGTTTCAGCCCAGAATGAAGGAAGCTGAGGAGAGGCCTCATAGTGGCCTACAGGTGCTCATAGGGAGCAGAGCGTCAGTGCTGACCCAAGGGAACAGCATGGAGCAGCGTGAGGGAGGGTCAAAATGGGTGTTAGGAAAAGGCTTTTCACCAGAGAGTGGTCAGGTACTGGCACAGGCTCCCCAGGGCAGTGGGCATGGACTGCACCTCAGAATCAGGTCAAAAGTGCTGGTTGCAAAAGGAAAGCTTTCATTCCTGCGTTCAAGTTTCATATCGCTACCTGCCACTCTGTTCCTCCTACACAAACAATCCAATGCACACTTGTGGGAGCGGGCACTTCTCCCTTCCATTCACTTTTAATTGCTTTAAAACCAAACACGCAACACAAGGCTGTATGATATCGTTGATGTACTCTTCTTCAGTATGAGAGAAAACTGGAGCAGTGCTATGGAATATGGCAGGAACCCAACTACTCAGACTCATAGCTGAATTTCTTTGCTTTTATAAATAACAAGGCTTGGGTTATGGTTCGCTTCTGTGCAGTGTCATGGATTATCAACAGGTCAAACACTGACAACTCAAACTCTGCACACAGATTATTCAGTTAGTTATTAGTCATCTCTACAGTTGAAATTAGCAAAACCAACACATGAAAGCAAAAAGAAAAAAGCATAGGAAATTATTGCCGTTATGAATACAAGTCTTACTATTACTTAAATGGAGGAGCTAGTATGCTGGAGTATAACAATCTCTTTTTGGATATTATCCCAAACATCAACCGGATCTCCAAATAAATTTATGAGAAGAAACATGCTCTGGTGGCAGATCTCTAATCCCACTGGAGAAAGCCCAGATCATCTCCATTTAAGGTCAAGCAAGCAACAGCTGCACATTTTTGTTCCCCAGAACAAAATAAAGCAGAACAAAACCTCCAACACAAATTCCTTTTTTAAAAGCTGTTCCCTTCTGGTCTCTGTGGGTGATCAGACTCAGGCTACCAAGGAGGGAACTGAAGAGCATGCAGACGCCCTCATACACGTGGTCTTGCTGCCTGGTTCCTGAGCAGCAGGCTGCCTCACGTAGGTCCTCACAAGCCTCACCAGTGTGTGACACCAAACCAACCTGGACAGGCTTCTGAAGAGATGGTATCCCAGCAAGCCTCTTGCCAGGGAAACACCAACACAAATCCAAAGCATTCGCAAGAGCTACACTGGGGAATTTTACCGTTATTTACCAAATGCATTTCCAGTCTTATTTAAATGTAACATTTCTTATCTGAGTTAGACATATACAGAAGATATGCATTACATTTCTGATGAGGTACTACCATTTGCATTAATGCCATTCTTTAAAAAAAAGACTGTGCTATGATATGCTCCTCCCTTGTCAGTGGCTCAGTAACAAAAATGAGCATTCTTTAAGGGCATCTCATGTTTAAAAAGCTCTAGAATGCTGATTACAAGCAATTCACCAACACAAAAAGGCGAGAATTCGAAAGAGTAACTAAGTATTGTTATGATTTTAGGATGACTTGGTCAAAGGGAGGAACTGACATTAGTCACTGCAGTGCTGGGTGC
Source organism: Pavo muticus (assembly GCA_016647715.1). NCBI lineage: Eukaryota > Metazoa > Chordata > Aves > Galliformes > Phasianidae > Pavo > Pavo muticus. The sequence continues at coordinate 1,307,849 of JACDJE010000130.1, forward strand.
AGGACTCTAATAACAAACGGAAGATGTGAATTTCAGTAGTAATATAAAACTTGTACAAGTATTACATCTTGCAAAGATAGCAGTACTTTTGCTGGAGGATAGCTAGCGATAACATGAAACTTCCCTCACAAAAAGGTCAAATGCAGTTTGCTTGACTGTTATAGATTTATAATGTTAATAATGCCATTATAACTAAGTTATGAAACCCTCTGTAATGGTAAAGAACTATCATTGTGGAGATACTCAATTAACTTTCAATTGAAACAAGTGACCCTGGATTTCCTGGATTTATTAAAGGATAACAGAAAGCAGTCACATTTATAATATAAAAACTCAGTTACTAACTTTAATTGTAATATAGCCAAGAAAAGCATAAAAGAGCTAAACATCACCTTCAAAGTCTTCAAGTACTTTTTGCCTCTGGCTTGCAGCAGGCATCACAGCATGGCTTATAGGGAATTAGAAAAAAAAATTAAACAATAAACCAACTGAAAAAAGTCAATCTATCATGTCTGGTTTCTTGTTCAAAGCCAGACACTAATCTATGCTAAGCAACAACCGTCAAAACTGGATCTAAATGTTTAGAGTCAGGTTGAGCTTCTGTATTTTTGCCTGCCATTTCCAAATGAGGATAACGCTAGCACTGCCTGTAGCATCCACACACCAAGCCTGATGCAGGGTGCCCTCACATGCAGCAGTTCAGTGCCTCCACATCCAGCAAATCCTCCATTTCCCGGATGCACGAACTCCACTACTTAAATGTGGCCCATGCAACAGACAGCACAAACCTCCTCACAAGTACAGGATGCAATGTGTGCTGTGGCCCTACCTGGCATTCCCCAGACATGGGTAAGATGCAGAAGGTAACCTGCAGTGCTTTATCCAGCTGCACTCCCTGGAGAACAGGGCACAAAATCATGGGCACAATTCCCAGCCACTACAAGGGTACTGTGGTATTTTATAAGAAAGGTAAAATACTTAAAATTAAATAGAAATGATTAATTCAGAAGATTAATTTATACATGCTGGATTTTCTGGGGGGGGAAAAAAAAAAAAAAAAACACCACCACCAGCCCTTCCATCCCACAAATTAACTCAAGAGGGTAGAAGAGGCATGAAATACAGAAAAAATTACTTAAGTAACTTAATTAACTTAAAGTTAAGTAACTTAAGTTCAAGTAAGTTAAGTTCAAGTTCATGGTCAGAAGAAAGCTGATACTGCAGAACTCACATCATACTGTAAACCATATAGCAGCTGTATAACAATATTACTGAGTCTATATATACACAAAGTGCATAGTTCAAGAAACCTGTGGTACAAAAGAATATCATTCCAGTTCCAAATCCTGTGTGGAATGCATTGACACTCGGGATTTAGGATTTTGTTAACAAGAAACTGCACTGCTGTAGCTTAAGTAGTATAGCCAGAACAGCCCTCCAAACCAACTCTATTTAAGTTCTCATGTAAGTAAACATAAAAAAGGCCACGGCAAACAGCTCACCCCCTCCCTTGCGCCCTGGCCGCAGTTCCCTGAGCCCCACATGGACAGAGGAGCTGCCAAAACTGAGCACGTTCCCACTGCCAACAAGTGGAGATGAGAACTGCGGGCTTCAGAAGGCAGGGCCGAGGCCAATCACAACTCCTGTATCGTTGAATGACACTGGGAGCCCTGCCTCTAGAACTTTTGTTATTTTTCCCCTCAGCCTCCTTCAATTGTTCCCAGCACTTGGTCACAGACTCAGACAGGCAACCAGAGACCCACAGGCAGCTGCCATCACACTCCCAAGAGCCTGCAGCAGAGGTAAGCACCCTCTATTTGATGCTTTTTAACCCTCACAGCAAGGCACTGTAGCTGCAGCTTTCTACATAAACTCCTCTATTCAAATTAACAGCCAGTTCTAAATGTTCATTAAAAGTAGGGAAACTTAGGCAAATCTGCTCTGAGTCACTTATACAGTGCTGTATTTAAGGGACAGCTGAGGCTTTTCTATATGCTGGTGAGACACTAACTATCCCTGGGCAGATGATTTATACAGGTATCGTCACAGCAGCAGTGAGAAACTTTCATCATCTTCCTTCAACCATTATTCCTCCTCTTAACCTGTTTGGTTTGTTTTGTTTTAAATACAAAACCTTCATAGAGTAACTGTTTCGCAGAGGCACTGCCCAGCTGTGTGCCTCAGCCCCACAAAGGCAAAGCTCCTCCGACACTGAACTCACAGAGGAGTGCTTTGCTGATGTGACAGCAAGCAATGAAAACTTTGGTTGCTGTAAGATAAAGTACCACCCGTCATTGTAAACGTTAACTGGTTTATAGCAGCGCTAGAACTGGAATTGTATCACATTATTTGATAAACAATTGAATTCATACAACATTACTGCTGTGAATTCCTTTGAAAAGTTTTTCTCTTTCTGGTCACTGTAACTGCCAAACTAGAATGCTTCTAATAACAAATAAAAAAGTAACTAGGATTTGTAACATTGCAAAATTAATTTCTGATGCAGAAAGTAATCCATTTAATCCCAACTGAGGGAAGAGTGCATACACTGTACAACAAAACACAGCCTTAGCAAGCAACAAGGAGCACATCTCAAGCAGGCACATGCCACAAAGGATATTTATAGAAAAACAACCACCCAACATATATAAATATTGCTAGAAGGAATAAGATTTATTCTTGACAAATTTCTCCTTAGAGCTGCTGTTCTACCCTCCATTGATGCCCACCTTTCTACTTAAGTATTGTTAAAGTTCTGGTTTAGGAAAGGGACAAATTGATGTTGTGAGGCACCTGGCTCCTTCTCCTTTGACTGGTAGGCACCGTAGGGACACCCAAGAGCAGCTAGCTTTGTGCTCAGCAACTAGTACTCATGAAGGCAGTGGCTGGATGCTCTGTAGCCCTGAATCCAGGCAGCTTGTTGGGAAGCTCTCCAGAAGCTGTTCCCAGCAGGCAGAAGCAGCACTTCAGACCCACACTACCTTCAAAGCCAACACCTATGACAAGGAGGAAGATTCTGAAAAATAATTTTTAGCACTGAAGTCACTTAAAATGTGTTTTCAAATGGAAAAAAAAAAAAAAAAGTTTGTATATTTTCTATCAAGCAGAATACCTTCCCTCCCATAACACATGCAGCACGTACACATCTTTAAAGTGACACTGCCTATGCAGGCACACTCAAACTTCAGTGCTAGGGCAGCTCTTCAGGGATCCACCTTGCAGCCACCATGGCTTGGTTTTCAGCCATCACACACAAACTTTATCACAACAATGCAGAGAAGCTGCTTCAAAGTAGACACAAGCGTAGCTCTGCTGTTTAGTTAAAACTGAAAATTTCACTGGTAACATCCCATGTTGCAGACATTCAGATTCAGCAAAGCCAGCAATTGTTACGAATCAGATATGAAGTACCACATTTAGCATGCAAAGAGTAATTTTCTGCTTCTTTGCCACTTATTTCTAAAGACAACTGTATTTATTGGTATTTCCAGAGATTCTGATTTATGTATACATCACATGTCTATTTTTTAAAAATGGCATTACATTTCTCATCCTTCAAAAACGTTAAGGATGTAGCGTCTTCATTGTGTAGCACAAAACTAAGGTTGGATCACAATTAGACACCATAAAGGTGATTGTGATTGAATTTTTCAGCAAACAAGAATGTATGAGATACACCTACATGGGAAGACGCGCACCTTTTTACATGCTGTAGCACTAATTTGAATTAGCAATAGAAAAGCATCCCAACTGAGAAACCAAAACCCTGCAGGAAAGTTATGTCGTGTTCCGTAGATTATGAAATAGACACTTTAGAACTGGAAGATCGCTTTTGCTTTCCAGAGATCAATACGTGGCTTATGAGAACTTTCCTGGCATCGAGTTACTTCCCAGGACCTTACTTATCTACTGTTTTCTTCTTCCAAGCCATGCCACATCACTGCTGCTAAAAACGTTAAAATAAGAAATAACTTTCAGAATGTCCATCCACTTGTATGTTTTTGTGTTAGATGCAATTCAGTTCATACTCACTCACTTCGGTTCACATTGCACCTATCCAATTTATTATTAATAAGTAACATTAGAATCAACAGAACCTAAAACCTAACTCAAAACTACAACGTGTTAAATCCTCAAGGTGTGCAGTAGAGAAAGGAGCCATCTCCCAGTAGAAGCTTTTCTATAAAAAAGTAAATCATACAAACAGCTGGAAGAAAGTACATGGCGTCATACATCCTATTTTAATGAGGTAACAGATGAGTGTGGAGGCTGAGGTACCCGCCTAAGACCCCGCTGCGTTGCTCTGCAGCACTTGCAGGGAATTTAACCTAGAGTTAAAATCAAGCCAGAGACAGCAGCTTCCAGGCTGCTTTAATAGACAGAAATAGAGATAAAAGTCACAGTTAGCCACAAGGTATGTGGATAACCTCCAAAAAAAAAAAAAAAAAAAAAAAAAAAAAAAAACCACAATGCCAAGCTATGCATGTTCAAGAATTTAATAGTTTACCTTTTTTTAATATATCCATATCTTTATCCTTCTCATGGCCTTGAAATACAGATAAAGGCTCTAATTAACTGACAATCTCATTTCTAGAACATGGAGAACATAAAGACTAGTCAAAATGAAAAATGTAAAAGGGAAAAAAACGAATCTAAACTGTTGCTTTTAAAGTTTGAGCCTTCCGCACTGACACTTCAGTACAATACAGACTTCAAAACAGAAAAATTAGTTTGCTTTTCCTGTTACCAGCACATGCCAAAATCTGAGCTGAATTGTTATTTTTCCCCCATCCCAAAAGCAATGTTCTCTGCATGCAATTAAAAAAAAAAATTAAAAAAAATAATCACACCATATCCTACTAGGCAGTCTGTGGCTCCTTTCACTCACTTAATGCATTCCAGCTGCAATTTTCTGTTTCCCCTCATGCAATTCCTTGTTCTTTTTCCACACTCCCACACTCTTCCTTTGCTCATTTTTTTTCTTACTTTCTCCCTCGGTTTGTCTTCACCTGCACTATTTTCTGCATTCCTGCCTTCACCCACCCCAGTCTGTTTTTGATTTCCAGCTCTCTTTCCCCTTATGTTTTCTTCGTTATTTTTTTTAATTAGTTTTTTGTTCCCTGCAGTCAAGCTGTTGAGTTGGCTGACACAGTTTCTCACTGGTACAACTGCCTAGTGCAACTCACAGCCTAGAATCAGAACGGGAAACAGCATCCTGCGTCCCTAGTGTGGGTAAATGCAAACCCAGCTAAAGGCGTAAAACCCAGCAAGTTGCCTTCAGACCATTTCATTCTTTTACAAGAAAACAAATTGTAACATACCTCTATAGATCACTTCTGTGGTTGAAAACCTGTAAGCAACTTCTGTTTTTATCAGTGGAAGCTTTTATTCACTGAATTGAGAGCAGAGACCCACTAGAAGTCTCTCAAGCCAATTCAGACTGGTTCCTTATCAGCTCTCAACTTCCTCACTCGGAAAAGGAGAATTTCCAGACTCGGGAAGTTTCAAGTGAAATGGCTCCACACAGTCAGTGAGAAGTGTTTTACAGCCAGGTTCAAAATAAAGCAATGCAACTGGGAATAATATCTATACATTAACACAGGAAGCCAGCAGAGATGACAAGCATGCCTACACATTAACTGCAGGCACACTATGCAGGCAGAGCTGTAACTCTCAGTAACACTTCCTCCGCCGGGGTACTTACAATGCATGGACAATTGGGACAAAAGACGCCAGACTCAACACAATTCACAGAATTTCTTTTCCACTTTGGCACTGTACACCTAAATCTTTAAATGCATCTCCTCTGAATGTGCAGAGAATGTACCCAGGAACACCACGCTGCTCACACAAACATACAGAGGAATTTCTTACACTGGGTACAGTTCTACAGTTTGGAACAGTTCTAAACATGTAGAGCAAGGATCACAGAATTTGAAGGTACTTTTTTGCATTGCTATCCTGATGGTTAGCAAGAGACTTATTTCCAGTATATGAAACCAGACCAATGTTGCTGGGTTCTTTGCTTTTGTTTTTTTTCATTTGTTTAAATTTGATTGTAAAAATCTGTGAAATAAGCTACTGCAGGAGTTTTTAACAATGCCTTTTCAGGGCTTAGCTTGCTTGTACAGGGCAGCAACAAATCAAATATGTCAAACCCATTCCACTGATATCACCACTGCATTTAGTAAACATATGACAGGAAACAGGCTGTGTCTAAAATTGCTGTGGCATTTCCAAAGGAGCCAAATTTATCCTGTGCGACTTCAATGGAGTCATTGCAGTTGCACCGGGAACGAGCGTGGCCCACAGTTTTCACTTTGGTCACAGATCTCTCATGGTGAAGGACATCCAGAAACAAAGATAAAAATAGCCTGATACAAATCAGGGAAACAGTCATATGTCAGTGAAGAGGGAGACAGTAATTGTAACTGGTGACTCACCCTAAGGCCTCCAGAGGGGATACCCCACACAGCAACATGGGGTTAACCATGTCATGTCTTCCTGCAGAGCTGCCCTGGGCACAAGACAGATCCTTCACATCCATTAACAGCCCTGCATTAACCACAACCGTACACCAATGCAACCAACAGCTTCCCTTCTGGGCTTGTCACACCCAAAGGCAATGCAGTTTGGCTTCAAAGCCAAATAAATCTCACTATTTGTTGCATTTTAAAGAGGTGGTTTTGTGCATGCATAATACTTCCTCATATTGACCTAAAGCAAGGACAGTGGGCAAACATCAGAGAAAATTATTATCTGTGCAATGATTGCCTTTGTTTTAGTGTAATTGTCAGGCTGCCCTTTTTGACCTTGTTAGCTACCCAGCTGCAGCTGTATTACCGACTCTGTTTCTCTTTATGCACACTTCAGGTGGTGAGAGCGTCATGGAGGACTAACAAGTAAGGTATGTGTTTGTTGCTTGAAACTATGCACTTGTAAAGAAAAACCTGATTAAGCAGAATGCGTTCCCTTTGCTTACAAGAGAACTTCTTCCACAGGCAGGCTAAGTAGGGAAAGCAACATGCAACCCACACAATCTGTTATTGTCATCTGACCTCTCTTCATTCCTTTTCTATGTATTTTTCTAGCAATAAGGGGTATATGCTCTAATATACCTTTCTTTTTTTTTAATCCTTTTGTATCACTACTCTGGTACTCTGACACAGTGACTGGCTGTGTGCTGATGTTTTGTCTTCCCTGAGATCTCCTGAACTGGTGATGGTTCCCAGCCCGTCTTTTAGAGCAGTACTTCGGTCACTGTCCCTGGAAATGTACTCAGCATAATGATGTACAGGTGCCTGCCAGTGTGCAGGATATCTAAGACAGCCCACAGAAATGGGCTTATTGTGTATAGGAGCAGGTAAAACTCAGTCCCATTCCTCCTCAGATTCTTCTGAGTGCCAGAGACCACAGGATGCACACCCCATACATTAAAAAAGTGACGTGGTGACTTGGGGTGTAGCCATCCTCAGGAAACTCTAATCTCTGCACAGCATCCATCACACAAGCTAGCTGCATAAACTTACCTGTACTTATTTAAGTCCATCAGTGGTTCATCTCCTGTGTCTTGTGCAGAAGACAAACAGCTTAGCCCACAGCAGCCCACTCTAGGCTGGGAATGCCATGCCACCAACCCAGGGAATCCCTTCCCTGCAAACAGGCAGAGGCCAACAAAGAGCTCAGCACACTATGCGTGCTGAGCACCTTCACTGCTTAGATGGATGAGAACAGATACAGTGTTATTCAAACAAAGCTAAAAAACAGTCAGTGCTAGGAAACTAAGGTCCTGGTGTGCACTTCGTTCGCAGGGAAGTTAGACCAATTAGAGCTCAAGGCACCGTAAGAAAATCTGAAGTTCAGATTTTGGAGATACCATCATATGGAATCACCTGAAAGTATATATATTAAAAAAAATCCATATGTAATGTGCTTCCTTTCAGAAGCCTTTTTTTTTTTTTTTTTTTTTTTTTTTAAATACCAGAGCTGCCATCGGTGTTGAAAACAAATGTATTCTGCTCATATAATGCCATCTAACTTTAGAGACCCACATGGAGGGTCTACAACAAGCCTGAAAAATGCTTTCATTTCATTTTAAGGTTCTTCCATTTTAGACATATCTGAAGATAAATTCATGGGTGACAAAACATCTCTGGGTCAGTCAAAGTGTCCTATAATTCATGCAGCAGATACCTAAGCAATTGTTTGCCTTTACCTGACATACATGAAGGAGAGGAAGGCAGGTATCTGTAAAATTTACTGGAGAGAAAAAAAAAAAAAAAAAAACACCAAACAAGATAAGGAGAGGCCTTGTGCCAAAGATATTATCACAATATATACTCATAAACCACCAGAGGGCAAGTTCAGCTTTCAGAGCAACATTTGAGAGACTTATATAACATCATCACATTAAGAACTAATTTTCCGCATTGCTGCAGCACGTACCCTTTGCCATGAGCTAAGCAAGCACACAGCCTCTCGCCATAGAAGATTCACATAGTAGGGCTTTTATAACCCACTGTGAGTTCTAAGAGAACCAACACCCCGTGCTTCCATCTGCCATCAAAAGGGAGAAGATACAAGAGTGCATGTTTTATTTCAAGCAGGAGACCAAGTAATACACATGCTTTATCTTGCTCCCGTAGCAGCCTGTGTACCTAAACTTTTTAGTCCTTATTCTATTCTGTCTAATGAAAAATATACTACTAAAATTCCTTGAATCGGTGATGCATAGCTTTTAATTACACACCATAAAGTATTTTTATTTGGAATGGCAATGCATAAAGATTCATTCTCCTCCCTTCCAAAACGAGCCTCTGGCAAGTCTGATCATCTGTACAGGTCACGAGCAGCCACAGCCAGGCATCCTGGCCTCCAGCCCTAACACAAGGCTTCAGGTGTGCTTGAACTAGCAGTAATGGGGGGAGAAGGGCGGAAAGCAACCTCAGTCTTTTCACAGGCCACAAAGGATGGAAAGATAAGGATCTAAAAAGGCAGGACCTGGTAAGTCCCACATCTCCACAATTTCCATTTTATAGTCTTCGACCCCTGCCAAGAAGCAGGTGCTCTGTAGCCCCTGGGAAGAGAAACGTAATGCAGCACAAACCTGAACTTAGAAAACAACATTTTAAAAACATCATTTTAAACTAAAGCCCTTGTGAAAACAACTTATTTACTTCAAGCTTCTTAGAACCTTAAAACAATCTCCATCTGCACCTATCAAAGCACTTTACTTCTGCATTTCTAACTCTTCACTTTCCTGCTTTCCCAGCTCCACAAAGGCTGTCTAAACAAAAAGAGAAGATAACAGGCACTTTACACTGTTCCTGACAACTCCTCTCCTTTCCTGCACTTCTAAAACCTCTGATTTGTGCCCTCTGCTTTCTTGCTGCCATGGAGAAGGTCCAATACATAACCCGCTCTGCTCTGAGGAGAGCCTCAACTATTGAGGTGAACCCACAAGCACGCCAAAGGCTCCAGGAGCTCTTTGTGAATTTCTGCCTGATTTTAATTTGCCTCTTGCTGATCTGTATCATTGTGATGCTCCTCTGAAGTTCCAGCACTTCTCTGCACTGTTCTCTAAGAAAGCTGCCCAAAGGGAAGAGCGACCTCCACTTCCAACCCCAATGCAAGGATCCCCTTGGGAGAGGGGCTAGCACTTGGACTAAGGCTGTGCTGTGTGCCAGCCATCGCGCTGCTCTTACTGCCTGCCACATGTATTAAAAACACACTTCTGTGCTGAACAGTGTCTAGAGCCTGTTGTTACACAGCTGTGCATGACCTAATTTATCTGTTCAGTCAAGAGATGTCTGTTCTGACTGGTGCAGGGAACTGCCCCTCCAGAGGGCTGGTAAGTCTCCCCATGTTTTAGCCAGTTCTCCATGAGTTAGCCACTACAGATAAACAAGAAGTGCACTTCTTCAGGATCTTTGAGTTTCTCTGGAAGTCCATAAACCATTGGGCATGTTCCAAATTCAGCCCAAAGAGCTGCTGGCACACATACCACATACTGCACAGAGCAGGAGAACATATGCTCTGAGTCCTAAAACATGCTGTATCTTTGTGCTATCAACTGAAGGCATTCACCTTGTTCTAGCATTTTTATGAGAATGAAAGTAAAACAAAAAGTATCTTCTGAACAGATTTTTTTTAAAATTTCAAATGCTATTCTTCTAATTTAAAGGATTTTATATACATATATATATAATATATATAATCCTTTATATATATAAAAATATATAAAATCCTTTAAATTTGAATTTATATATATATTATATATATATAATGTATGTCTGTATTTCTATACACACACACACCTTGGATCTGAAAACAAAAAGGCAATTTTTTTCACTGGCATTTGTCACTGTTCCATTTTCACTTGATATAACCTTACAGAATTAAATGACAACTGGAAAGATTTTTCAGCATGTTTTTGCAGACAAATGCATGCTACCATACTGGCAAAGATTTCATTTTCTGTATGCAGCATAAACAACTGTGGTACAAGTGAAAAAACGTTTGGTTTCAGACAACTTGAGTACAGCCTGCTATAATTCACACAATAATTGCCCAAGTTTAAAACTACAGATAGTTTGGTATTTGCCATTGCCATTCTACGTGACTTACATTTGATGTGGTAAAGAAAAAGGTTTAGGTCATTTTTACTACTGCAAATGGGGCATACCACAGAAATACAAGCAACACCACCATCCTCAACTGCAAATGACTGTTAGAGAACAAGCAAGTATTTTCCTAAGATAAATGATACGTATCATTATTTACAGGAGGAAGAACATTGCAGAAAAATTTGTTTAGCACGTAGAACAGTCTATACAAATAAAAGATGAAGCTTCTGCTCCAGCAGATATCAGTAACAGGCCTGAGCAGACTTCCAGCCATCTCACATGTTGCTGGTGTTAGGCTAAATTCCTAGAAACATTACAGTTTCCAAACAAAGAAAGCTCAACAACCAACAGACAAAGATCAGATATCTATTTTAAACAGGCATCTTTCTACACCACCCCAGGCAAACAATCCCATTGATGAATGCAGAAAATCAAATGAAGTTTATCTCAATTCTTGTATTCTGTCTTTAAGACTGAACATTACATAAATAGAGGTTGACAACGAACAACTGAGCAAAAAGGGAAAAATCTTTGAGGAAAAAAAACTCTTATATTGAATATAATGCAAGCTCAGTGGCGACACACTTCCCAACTAGCAAATAGGTACACTGAGAGCAGATCTCTGAAGTAAGGTTAGTCACTAGATGTAGTTAGTTACTGTATGAGGATTAAGGCAAATATTGATGCAATCGGCAACACACACATCCCATTTCAAATCATAACGACTAGAACTGTCAATATAAACCTCAGTTCCTGGTTCATGCATTCAGACCATCTTCACAAATGCATGATTTTCCATAAATGCACTTTTCCTATCACTACTACTACTGAAAAGAAGGAAAAGAAAAGCCACAGTGTACTACTTCTATTATTTATATTTTCCCCGCAGAAAAGTTACTTTCTTCTATTTTTAAATCTATATTATGTGATGGGAGGGTTTCCATACTTGCTTTTCTCATACAGGCATTTTAGATTACTTTGGACTTATTTCAGTAAACTTCTACTGGAAATAGCTGACAGTTTTACAGTACTGAAAAACTTCCTGAAGAGAAAAGATGCTAAGAGTAAAATATCAGTACACATTCTGAGATCATTTTCAATTATAGGATCTACAAGCCTGTAGTCAAAGCAGAGCATTGCTAAATAAAGAAAAAACAGCCTCCCTATAAAAATCAAAATACCTGTTTTTCTCTTATGTACCATTAATCATTTAAAGACAATAAGCAAACAAGAATGAACCAAGGTATAAATAAGCTGGAAGCTCTACAGTTATTTTACATCAACACGGATAAATTGTAAGTACTATAAGGTTCATTTGCACTTCAGGGTTCTGTTGATATGAAAAACTGCTCCCATGTTCCACATCAAAAATGTCAACTGAACCCAGAGATAAAGGCTCTCATACATAGTATTTTTCTTTGTATACTTGCAAGAGCTTTCAAACTAGCATCAGCTGTATTTTTATTTATTAAAATGACTGTTTGAAAACATATTACTGAATAAAAGAAGATATTCAAATACAATTGTTTATAAAGAAGCATCCATCCCATTATCTACTTAAAAAGCAAAGTTATGTGAATGAGAGGTAGCCATTGCCAAGTTTGACACTCAGTCCAACACCAGTGTCAGGTAGCCTTTAAGGGTAGGGCAGCCTTTAACAACGCTTCTCACAAAATGCCAAGTGTTTGGCCTCCAAGCACAAAACTTCTACAGAAACTTTTTAAGAATACCTGGAAAACAATAATCATAATAGATATACACTCATGCCTTGTACTTTAAGCCCACTGTACCAAAATTTGAGCACAGAGCAATGAACACATTCATTTAGAGAGTACCCTTGTTCTTATCTGGAAGCAAACTGATGCGTGATAGATTATGGCCAGATACCAACTTCATATGGGTATTAACTGTCATAAAAACATTTGTGATCCAGGGGTATCATATTTAACACTGAATGTGAGCCTTTTAGCTTTGACTAGATGTTAAAAACTGAAGAAGGTCTGTGTTTTGCTCATGGAAAGAGAGGAGAGAACACCTCTTGCTCACTGCAAGGCTTAAAGCCAAGACACATTTCTAAGAATTCCTTTAGAAGCTGGTGGTTATCTCCACAAGAACTCAGATAATTTAAGTCATTTTTAAATGCACTCTGTATTTATAGCAGTATCTGACAACCAGTTCAGTCAAGCTGACTGCTTTCTAAGATTCTTTTTTGTTGCTCTTACCTTTTGCTTGTTTGCTCTTAAAGATAAAAACCACAGAAGTACCGTCTCATATAGAATACAGAGCTATAGAACAGTGCCCTCTTGTGATCATTTCTAAGAACTTAACTGATTATTAAAAAGGTCTAGCAACATTTCAGCGTAAGGGATAAGACGTCATACGTGTTTCCTTTCTTTTCTACATATACAGTTCTGCATATAAAACAATCAGTAAGATATTATCTTACAAAAGGCTATGGCATATGCACTATTAGTAGCACTACGGATGCCTCCTCTGCCAGCTCAATCTAGACTCCTTATGTGGAATTCACGCTGTGAAGATGCAATGAATCCTATGCAGCATACTGTTGGCAAAACACCACCTACACCATGGTACACAATGCCAGAACCTAGAAAGGTAGGAAATGCTCCAATTAACGGAGATGCATTTTGCCCAGAAAATGTTGTGTTTTTCATCTAAAGAGATCGTTTAGAAAAAGGATTTTTCCAACAATCTACTAGTGGAATCCTGAGTAAACCCTGAGAACAGTGTTCTGTTAGAAATCACAGGGTTCTGCAGAGTGCTGTGCACATAGAAAAAGTAAATAAAGAGCCAATTTGTACAAAAAAGTTTTTAATGAAAGACTTGGATTTTCTTTTTAAAAGGAATTTGGAAAAACAAGAAGGCTTGCAGGAACACTCAGATTTCCTTTTCTTTTTTTAGAAAGAAAAAAAATACCTTCTATTAATAATTTTTTTCATAATTGGCAGAAACTAAGAACAGGTGAACAGCTGAGGACAATGAAATTTGTGTGACTGCACTGCTTACCATCGAGCAAACAATCCGGAGGGCTGCTGCGAGCACAAGAGGGCAGACCAGAGCACATTATGGATCTTGCTACCAACAGAGGTCTCAACCTGCTGCTCAATTTTCTGCTCATAGTCTTGGTTTTAGTGCTCGCATTCATCCTTGTGAAGCTGATGTGAATCCCTGGGAGCTTCCACTTTCTTTTCAAATCTTGTTCTGAGGGCTTGGGGGTCTTTTGCAATGATAACGTAAGGAGGTCAAACAATCTATCTGACCAGAAATATGCCAAGACTGCAGAGACTGAAGTATCTAACAGAAAGCGTTCAGAGGGTTTTATCAGAAGCAGACCTAAAAGCTACACACAATTATGTCGTGCCACTGAGTAAGGAAAGCACTGAGAGCCTTGCTGAGTACAGCAGGAAATCCAAGTACACATAAGCAGTTACTTTAGTTTTATAAATGCTGCAGTCAACTTGCATTTAAAGACCTGCTAAAGATCAGCATCCTTCAAAAAACAAGTCCAGATCACTCGTGGAGTGCAAAAGCACAGATGGTGGGGATGGAAAAGGAATACCCATGAACTGTGGTTTGCAGCAACTGAGATGTGGACAGGTTAAGTTTAAATCTGAAAACGTAATTTTTAGGGACACTGTTTTTGACACCCGTGGTTCACAGCAACACCTTAAAAGCCAGAAACCATTCATGTTACACAGCAGTATCAGAAGCAGCTGTTAGATCTAAAACAAACAAAACAAAAATCAAAACCAAACAAGGGCCAGTAGCCAGGGTTATCATATCCACGAATCCTTTAGCACTGCTGCATTTGTGAGCTGTCAGTGACTCTGCATAATAGCAACGAGAGTGCTGCATCCTCAGCAAGTCAGATTCACCACTTAGGCACAGGTCAAGAGCGCGGTGTGGAGCCCTCAAGCTGTTTGACATGCCACTTGTTGTATGCATGCCACAGCAGCATAATTACCCGCCGACAGCTCATCCTCTCATCAAGCCTGCAATGAAAGCTTCCCATGGGACCTCCTCCTACAGCCCTTCACAGGATGACCTGCTTTCTCCACGCTCCCTGGGAAAGGCAGTGACCAAGGAGAGCTCCTTTCTACTAGAATCATTTGCCCAGCAGGCAGCCCTAAGACACACAGGGAGAGAAAGGGCCACAAGTAGACTACAAACACCACACTGAGGCCAAGAAGCCTGCTCTTTAGCATCTCTTTCCCCCCAACAAATTGGGAACCAAATGTAACAACTGACATGTATCGCTTTGTAAATTTAATGCTATACACATGCATGCACGCAGGTCTGTTGGTATGCAAGATGCAGGCGTTGCCCACAGGTGAAGAAAACCCAATTCCCAGCTCCCTAATGACAGAAGAGCTCCCTGGTCCAGCAAGCACACTGTTGATACCAGGAGCACCCAACATTACAGAGCTGACCTACTCCAGCTCCACATAGGATTGCCAGGCTATTACTGCTGTTGTGGCTGGTTCAGGTACCCAGAACAGAAGAGACTGTATCAGCTGAACTTACAAAAAGACTTACCAAAGAAGGAAGACAACATGCTGAGAGAAACAATGTTCGTGCAGGCCCACAATGACCAGGCACCTATGCTCCACACCACATTATCTCCTTCAGCCCTGAGATACCATTATGTGGGACAGCACAGATAGCGAAGTCAAATGGAAGATTTATCTTGTGCTTTGAAATGCAATAAAAATTTAAAATAGCTTCTGCTTTTTTATGTTGATACATAATATTTGTATTTAAAGAAGAAAACTTCACACAGTAACATCACTGTAACCACTTTTTCCACTTATTTTGATTATCTTGAAATGTTCTGCTTTAAAATCTGTAGATTTATGTACACAGGATATACGTTGCAACAGTTACACGGTTCCATATTATTTAGAAGGATTTCTGCTAGTACTTGAAACAGACAAGATAAAAAAAATGAGAAATTAAGAAACTGATATGAAGCCCACTCTAGTCTGAAGAGTAAAAATCAGTTTCCAAGCAAAATGGCTATTTGTTGATTGCACCCTGAGTATTTTATGTCTGTTCTTTTGCATAAACAAGAGTTTCCTTACCTTACGGAAATCACTGTGACAGCTGAGCAGCTAAAATGAGCTAAATGAGCTAGCATTAAAAAAAAATAGATTCCTTTCATTAAAAAGGACAAAGTTGAGTCTACTGACTCCACCTATTGCTTATTGGCAGTTCTAAAATTATGCACAAACTCTGCCATTAGGATGTAGCTATCCCATGAAACAACACCAAGCTTCTCCCAGACAGCAATGAAAATCACAGAACCTTAAATAAATGTTGAAACATGCTGTTGAAACTGAAACATGCATTCTCCTGGGATGACGCACAAAACTGCAAGAACTATCAGTCATCCAAAGCCAAGCCTTTTTCTGTAATCAGGCACGGTCCAAGCTTGGTTTACCACCATCTGCTAGCACTTAGACTGAGCCCACGTATTCACTATGGGTTGAATCCATTTGTCAGCCTGCAACCAATCTCACAGCAAAAGAAACAGAGCATAAAAGCTCACAGCAGTGAACTAATTCTGTTAACTGTAAGTGGTAATTCTTCATGTTTGAAAGTTTTATCCTGCTGAAAAGTATGTTTTCAAAATTTGACTTGGGAAAAACATTTATAATGACTTCTTTCCGCCACTTTTCTGACCCGTCAGAATCATAAGGAAAAACTACTTTTGAGTTCACGTTTCAGAATAAAATTCAGTGATAACAATATGATGTGAAGCATATTCTCTTTCAATTAAACTTTTACATGTTTGGTGATGTTTAGATATGCATGCACTGTTTTGAAATGATGATTGTTGCAGCATCTCTAATTTTTCTGCATTAAAATTTGCTTTGTAGTAACATATATGGTATGAACAAGACAGTGTTTTCCTCATTAAAGAAAAAACAGTAAATGAGATACATTAACGAAAGAAGATGCACTTAAGCAACTTCCATCTCTCATCTCTGCAATATTCTGTTCAAAGTTAGCACACCATGAAAAAAGAAAATCACAAGGATGCCACATGAACTGGAAAAAAACCCAACAGATTAGTTGTATCGTGCTGCATACATGAAGCCTTCTGAAACTTCTTTCCTCCTGTATTATCTCCCACAGTTTTAAAGGCATACTTCTTTAAACTTCATTTCTAGGCTAACATACAGTATCTACCTAATTGCATTCAGATGACAGGATCAGGCTTTAAGAAATGCATTTACATGGAAACATGGAGCCTTCATGTCCAGATTTATATGCCCTGTAAGTTCAGTAGATGGGATGTTGTGTATTAGAAGCATTTTTTCTTCTTAACAAAGGCTTAATTAGCCACTCATTAACTTTGAGAGTTTAAAATAAAAATGTATTAGAACAGTCACCTCTGCTGAGATACCGAAAATCAGCTGAACACTGAAAAAATAATTGTGTGATGAAATATAAATTCTGCATGAAAGTTATTTTTTTGTTGAAGTATCATTAAAATCTGTTCCTTGAAAGCCTAGAAGAATGTTTATCTTCAAAAAGCTTACACTAAATACAAATTCACTAGAAAAAACATTTCCATAGCCAATTCCATGTTACACAACAAACAAAGCCTAGATCCTCCTTGGAGATTCAGTTCAGAATCCTGCACACACATCACACCGCAGATGAACACTGTGCCTCCTCTGAGGAGAGCTTCTGTTGATCTACAGCATCTTTCCTACTGGTATAAATCACAGCTATACTGAGAGTCTCTTTCAGGACAGGTTGCAAGTCTGCTACCCAACACTCTCCGAACTTTCCTTATGATTCTCACATCTTCAGGGCCTGTTATCCTCTATATGCTACCAGCCCACTTTAAAGTTACACAGAGCTGCCCGATATTCTCTGTTATAAGTAAAGTTCAGTTTGTTTTCTGTTCAGGGCAATGGAGTTTTAAAGCAGAATTACGATAAATGGCAATTATTTCAATCCTGTAAAAAGCACTGCATTTCTATCAGCATACATCCTTACCTACAGAAAGCAAAATACCTGAAATAATAACTACTTAAAGGGGAGGGAACAGGGAACAGAAAAAGGGGAAGATTTCTATATGTCATGGTTTAACACAGCAGGTGGCTCAGCATCACACAGTTGTTTGCTCACTGCTCCCCTTCCCACTGGGATGGAAGAGAGAATCTCATGGCTTGAAACAAAACTCTTTACTTAGATAGTAAAAAGGAAAGTCATTGTGACTATATATATGTATTCAGCAAGTGCTGCACAAGCAAATGCTCACCACCCACTGACCAATGCCCAGCTATCCTACTCCAAGTAGCAGAAGAGAGGGAGATGGACTCCCACCCTCTTCAAAACTCCTTCAATTAGATGTCACATGGTATGGAATATCCCCTTGGCCAGTTTAAGTCAGCTGTCCTAATTCTGTTCCTTCCCAGCTTGTGGGGCCCTTCACAGCGAATGGCCTTGGCTCTGTACTAAAGATTGGTGTGTTATCAACACTGGTTTTGGTTTTCTCCTAGAACCAAAACATAGGATAATAATAACAGACCCTCTGAAGAAAACAATTTAATACCAGCTGAAACTAAGATACTATAGAGGGTTGTTTGCATGTTTTCATTCACAGCTTCTCTGTTAAAAAAGTCTTATGCTCTTATGCTTTCTGATCTCTTTCCCAGGTATATATTTCACTTAGGATTGGGAGGTTCATTTCTTCACAGAAAAATAGCATCTCAGTTCCCAAGTGCACATACAGCACATATCTTTGAAAAATATTACAACAGACTACATAATATATCTGGAAAAACATTTTTAATATCTCATCATAATTATAAATAAAAATTTGTCAAAACAACATTCTCCTTTCCTCACCTCTTCCATCTTCCCTCCTTATTAGATTTATCACGCCTGCAAACAGAGAAAGCAGCAGAGAACACCCTGAAGAGCCCTTGTCCATGCTTTACTTTTCTGCTTTATGGAATCATATTTGACAAGTCCATCTTCTCACCTAAGGAAATCTGACAGACCTGTTTCAAGACCCAGCAATGCAACCCCAAACCACACCAATGAAAGCGCTTGTTAGAGCCACCAGGAACTCCTTTTAATTACTGCCAGACATCCTGTGATCTCCCCTTGCAACTGAGTAAGGGGGAAAGCAGAGAATCATAGAATGGCCTGTGTTGAAAAGGACCTCAAAGATAATCTAGTTTCAACCCCCCCGCCATGAGCAGGGTTGCCAACCACCAGACCAGGCTGCCCAGAGCCACATCCAGCCTGGCCTTGAATGCCTCCAGGGATGGGGCATCCACAACCTCTCCGGGCAATGTAAGAAACCCTATCATCAAGGGCTGACACAGCTGTTAACGGCCTGCCTGAGGAAGCAAGGATCCTACCTGTATTCCATAACAAACACTGATCCAGCTATGAATTACCAATCTAGATATAAAAATAACAGAAGCAAGACAAAGCAGCTTTAGGAAAAAACTTTGACCTGCAACTTTACAATCCTAAAAACATGCAGAAAAGCTGCTGCACCATCTTATAAATGAAGCCAAAAAGGTAACTAATGTTTGTGCTCCCCCTATGGGCTCTGACCTCAAAACACAGCTGGGCGTCTATGCCTGCCTACCTACCTTTAACCACAAAAAGAGGTTTCTGAACAATAACCATAGTAATACAACCAGAGCTTCATCTGTTCCAAAAAACAGAAACTACATTTCATCACAACCAGACTGAGGACACACTTGTGAGAAGCAAAGAACCTAGAAAAATGTCCTTTTTTTTTTTTTTTTTTAATCAGTCATAATACTATTAATTTGGTAACATTAATCAGTCTCAACTTTTTATGTTAATACATAATAATAAAAATACAGATCCCTTTAAGAGCATTGTGGGATCCTGAGAACCTCTAAATTAGTCTTCCCACAATGCACAATGGAACAAACAACAAAATTTGAGCACAACTGTTTGTTATTGTCATGCTGGAAGAAATGGTTATTTTCACATACAGCTAGATTACCTTTTCTGGGACAGTATCCTAGACTAACTTCACACTGCCTGCTGTGAAAGTTTACATACTGTAATCTCCTTGCAACTTTCTTGGCCAGACAACTTTACCTACATATGTAAGCATGAACATTTCTATTTCACTGCCTTCCCTTACAAGCTATCTTTTCCCATTAGGGGAGGAGGTGGAAGCAAAGACTGGGAACTGTCACATCAGAAAGGCTTAAAAATCCCCTCTTAAAAAAAAAATAAATCACATAATTCATGTTTACTATATGAAAAAACTTCAATTAAGACAAACGCATTTTATTTAAATAAATGTGATTAGATTCAACTGACAGTAGTCAGTTAATTTACTAAAAAAAAAAAAAAGCAGTAACAACAAACTGAACTAAGCTTTTAAGTCCTGGACATAGTGATATTGTTTGTAAGCAGGTATCAGTCCTTCTGACTGTGTAAATTAAATCTCTCAGTTCAATGAAAATAGACATCCACATTTCCTCCACTACACTCCGACCAAAAACGCTCTTAAGAACTGTTAAAAATGTTTTCTGATTAACTTCTTACTGTATCCAGCTTCAAAAAGAGATGCTGGTCTTACGTGAACCAGCAGACTGAATCTAAGCAAACAGATGTCAGAAGAAAGTTGCTGGCAGTCAAATGATACAAAGACACAAGCAGCAGCAACCCCGATATACATTTAAAATCACCACTACCTGGTTAAGAGGACTAGAGTTTCCTTTTGTGTTTTATTAAAAACTGTATGAAAGGCATTATTCTTCACGTATAACACGAGATGCCACATGATGGCAGCAAACACCAAGCTTTAGCCTTACCTGCACAGGCTCTTCACCTCCCTGCCTGAAGTCTTCAAGCTGCTGTACATGCCATGCAGCTACACCATAGGGCTCTTCTGCAGTCCTGCAGTCCAGGGGATTTGCCCGTAACTGTTCTTTAAGCCACATTTGAGTCCTCACTGCTGGCTGTATGGGAGCTCCACTCACAGCCTGCTGTCCCAAGGTTGCATATCTCTGTCCAAAAGCTTCGCAACTGGCTGCCACAGGTTTGCTTTCGGGTAAGGCACTGTAGTTCAAGTCTAAGGCATGTCTCCTACTCGAGGAATCTGAAACAAAATCATCTTTGTTGCACGTTTCAAATTTGTATTTGCAGTCCAGTAGAGAGGACCGTTTTTTCCCTATTTCCTTGTCCTCAATTTTTAGCAACTCCATGCTGTCATGCAAACAGTTTGGCCCATTTGTCCTTAATGGTGGTGACATAGCTTTGTCTGTACCAGCTCTGGAGTCCACTGAATGACTACTGCCATCCTGGCTGAAGGTGTTTGGTGAGCTGAGCTTAGACAAGGAGGACCATTTTCTTACAGGTCTTGCAGCTTTCATGTCGAGAGAATTGTCTAGGGCATCTGGATTTCTGCCTCCTCCTGACCGTACAAAGCTTGTACTCCATTTAGAGCCATCAGAATTGAAAGCTTCCCTGCGTTTGGAAAGTGAAGAGCTGGCATTAGACGGCATCACATGGGCAGTGGGAATAGAAACCAGTGATCGGCTGGGCTTAAACGAGGATGTACCACTTGAAGTTGAGTGATCTGGGAAGAAAGATTTATTACGTAAGTACAATACAAAATGAATACTAACACAGCACCCAGAGGGCAAAACATCAACCTCAAGGTGAAATGCAAAAATAGAAGGAAATGGGTTTCTTGACAAAACAGGGTCTTCAGAACCATTCAAGATTTCAATATGCTTTCATTCTCAAAATGAGAGCTTTTCAAATTTACTTTGCTGAGAACTGCACTAAGAAGGTGGTAAGAGCAGCTCCAGACACACTTACCAGGCTGTGGGCTGAATGCAGTGTTTATTTCCCACCTACAACATGCAAGGCAAGGCTTCTTCCTCTCCCCATACAACCCAGAATAGTTTTAATGACGCAAATGGTAAAGGCAACCCAATTTAGGAGATCCCTGATTTGATCCTCTTCCAACAACCCTCCTCTCCTTCCTCGAGGGAATACAATTCACTGAATGCACTTTGTAAAACTGAAGTGTTGAGACAAGGCATATTAATGACAGCTTCTGGACAGTACTATGCATCCCTTTCAGATTTCACTATTTTAGAACTACATTTCTTCAGGTGATTTGATTTAAAAAAAAAAAAAAAAATTCTGAAAAAAATATTATGTTCCTTTTAGGTTTTGTATTATTTACAAATCCAAACAGGACAACATAGAAACTGTGTTTAGCATAGTTTATTAAATCTACCCGAAACTGAAATACCAAGAACAGAGAAATCAGTAAGATGATGCTCAGGAAGTAACAGAAGAGCAAAGATGACCAAGGTAAAAGAGAGGTGACTGAGGACAGCCTGAGACCTCTCACATCCCCAGCAACAGGTGCTTCACATCACAGAACACAGACAACCAGAAATAAGCACCTAATCCTCTCATTAGAGGATCAGCTCCCACCACGTCACATGGCTACACCTTACCCAAGCTCATATTGCTTATTAAGTCTAAAGTAGTTAAGAGAATGAAAGAGCTAATTTATTTATTCTTTTGGGATCCTTTTTGCTCAGAGCAAGGCAGGTACAATCCTAATGCTTCTCTTAAACTACACACACACACACATATATATAAATCAACCAAGTGCTCCAGAAGTACAGCTAGGCTACCCAGCCTGATGGCTGCAGTAGGTTAGTATGACCTGGCAAAAAGTTGGAACAAGTTACTAATTGGGTTTGTTTTCCAATACACCTTGTCACAGACAGGAACACCAGCACTTCTATGTAAGAAAATTGAAATTCCTTACCCCCAGCTTGGATACTCCTCCCTCTTTGGGACAAGACTTTCTCAGTCAGTGCACTTGCATCACAACACAAAATATCGCAGCAATAAAGGCACACTCCTCATCTCAGAGAAAAATACATTATATTCCACAAAATAATAAACAGTTCCTTGACTGATACTGGGTTCTCACATACACATCTGACTCCTAAAGCAGCCAAGACCACTAAGAAGGTGAAAATCCTTGCTGAAGCCTTCATAACAGCCCCACCATAAATTCTCTCGTTTTAAAGAGAAAGCTTATACCATGTTATCTCTCACCTCTACCCAGCCGCCTGTTTTCACAGCAGTTACAGAATATGGCTATCTTTAAGACTTCCACAGAATTGTCAGATGTGGTTGAAATGGACCAACAGCTTAAGAGCTACCCATAGGGCACTGAACACCAAAAAAAATACACACAACATGGTCATATTAGAAAGAATGAGATGAATAATACTACCAGTTTTGCTACTTGATGCACAATATTGCTAACAAATGTGAGACACCGCTACATGCAAGACCAAAGCCCGTTCTTCCTCCCTGCCCTTCATCCTTAAAATTCTGTATTACAGAGAAACATTTTCCTTGTTTGTTTTCTGCCTTGACGCTGTTCAAGAAGTGGGACACAGCAAAGAAGACAGAATGCTATGCAATCCATTTAAAATTGAAGGAATCATGGTTCTCTGGCCAAACAGCTGTCACAGCAGTGGAGACAGTGATACACAACACCAAGCTCCTAAAACTGCAATGTGCCCACCACATGTAGCCAATCTGCTTGCATCAGGTGCAGAGTATTACGATACAGAAAGACCTCTTTGACAATGGAGACCTATACTTTCTATATTTTAGGATATGTTGATTTCTATGAGTAGGAATGTCACATCTGCAAGAGAATGGCAAGAGCTGAAACACAACCTGTATGCTTATACAAGTTCAAATACAGTTTTGTAACAAGAAGATTACAGTAGTATTCAATACAGTGTTTTTGGTCTGAAATATAGATAATGCAATCTAGATACCAGCTTCAAACTAGAATTAAAACCAATAATAATTAGAAGTATATACACTCCTTCACCTATTTTTACTGGTGTAATGAGCTACTCATATATAGAAAAT
Source organism: Pavo muticus (assembly GCA_016647715.1). Taxonomy (NCBI): domain Eukaryota; kingdom Metazoa; phylum Chordata; class Aves; order Galliformes; family Phasianidae; genus Pavo; species Pavo muticus. The sequence continues at coordinate 1,331,449 of JACDJE010000130.1, forward strand.
TTTATTTTGCTTCCCTCTACTCTAAATATAAAGTCCCGAATTAGATCTAAACTACTTCTCCTCAATTCTGATTCTCAACTCTACAAGCAGCCTCAAACTTGCAATACAGCATGTACATCCACCAACAGCAGTTGGATGTATCTGACAATTTGTTTTGAAGTAAAACCTAGCAATTTTGCTTTCAAGTTGCCCTAATTGGTCTTCCCATTAACTCTCACTGAAACATATGAGAAAATTCACACATTTTCTTTGAGCATATTGCTTCAGTCTGCCTTGACTGCAGGCTCAGCTGGAAAGAACTGGTCTGCATTCTAAAACATCTCCTCATAGTATAAAAATACAAAATTCAGAAATGCCATAGCAAAGCTTAGAAGATGTAATTACTCCTGCAGGCATAGCAATAAGCCATTCAGAGTCACTGAATGGCTGAGATAAGAAGCGACCTCTGGATGCCATCTGTTCCAACCCTTGCTCAAACAGGACACGCAGACAGGGGTGCCCAAGAGGCCGTCCAGACAAGTTCTGAAGATCTCCAAGAAGAAGATTCCACAGCCTCTCTGGGCAACACGTGCCAGTGTTGGGTGACTCTCACAGTAAGGAAAGTTTAAAAAAAAAAAAGTTCCTTCTCACCAAATCCTGCCAAAGACGACTTTAAGGAAATGGATTTTTCCCTCTCATATGATAGAACTGTAGAAAATCCTGAGTTGGAAGGGACCCACAAGGATCATCATTTCAAACTCTTGGCTCTACACAAGATGATCCAAAATTCAAACCATATTTTGGAAAGCGTTGTCCAAGAATAAGCAAATGCAGTTATGAATGAACGACTGCTCTCTTCTCAGCGTGGTTCAGCTTTTGCTGCATCAAGCTAGCCTTTATTTGAAGACTGCAAATGCACTTAAACATGACCTGTATACATCAAGAATCAGTCTTTCAATGCTTAAGATTGTTCTCATCAAGGAAAACTTGAACAGATGGGAGAAAAAATATAGCAAGTTGCTACTGGTTTTCCTTTGATCATCATCAAAATCAAAAATCAAAACTTGCTTCTCAATCATATCAATACCTTTTTGTGTCTACCACAAAGCTCCCTAGGTCACCCATCTAACTGGCATCACATTTTAACCTTTGATACAGTAGATCCCAAATCACAGAAATAAGAGTATTTTAGAAATGTGTTTTACAAGATTCCTACCACATAGTAGCAGAAGATGGAATCAAAAGCGAATAACATTTCATATGGCTTTCCTAGTACCCCGTGTTATACCTCTTAATTCTTATTTCTGTATCTGGCAGAAAAAATAATGCAAGAGAATCAATTTTTGATTTTCCAAAAAAACTAAATCACAGAAATTTCATTTAAGTGGGAGCAAGCATGGCAGAGACTTTCTTCTAGAAGAAGAGGAAAAAAAAAAAAACAGCCTTCCAACTTAATAGACTCCTCCTATTTATTTACGTTTTATTATGCTTTTTGTTGTTTTGTCGGTAGTTTTTGCCTTAGAACATCACTAGTTCCATCTACATTTACCAGACTTAGAAGAAAATCTCTGAAGGCGTTTCTCAGGTCAGATTCATAACATAATCAATCAGCTACTTCAAATCCTTATCAGTTGCCCCAGTGGTCAACCATAACGCAAGAGAGGCAGAAAAGGTTTACTGTAACCCTGAAAACCTTCCTCAGGTGCAAAATGAAATCAGCACTTCATGAATACGCATCTGTAAGGTATACCTCTATATCTAACAGTCTTTTCATTTCTCCCAATATACTACCAAATGATCAGCTAGTACAGTTGCCCAATACTAATCAAAACCAAAATGCTTATTACGCATATGTTGGTGGGATGCACGTGTATCTAATACCACTGGAAACAGAGACCTTCCTTGTGTGAAGGACTTTGAAATTTGATATTTTATCCAGGCTATAATTAGAAAACACTGACCATGGAGAATAATGTCACTATTAGAAACAGATGACGTTCTCTTCCTTTTTGCTTCGCTCCCTAGCTCCTAAACACTGATGTAGACTACCCCAATCCAGGAAAATAAACTAAAATATTACCATTAATTGAGCAGAAGGCAGATGGGGGAAGCCAAAGCACTATTGTACATATTCACTTGAATCTGACTGAGCTTCAGCGTAAGAAAGTTCTTAAGTTTGTTACAGGATGTTTGCCAAATTATTCCCTGTGGTGTAACTTAACTGCACATACTCCAGCAGCAAGCCAGAGCAAATCCAGTGTCCAGCATACAACAATGATATAGCCACAAGTTTTCTGTACTATGAGAGCATGTAGCTGCCTCATGGAAATCTTTTCCACAACAGCTGTTTTCACTGCTTTCAATAATGAGAGCATCTAAAATCTCTTGGAAGTTGGTAAAAAACAAAACAAAACAAAAAAAAAACACAACACATAAAGACCATGGGATGACATGCCATGCAAAGCAAGGTTTATGCTACACCTGTGTTCCCACCACCTACCCACTTACATACTGGGCTAGCCTGACTGCAGCATAGACAATCAGCTGAGCCAACTACAGGATCTGAGCATGGATGGGCAGCTGGCCAGCCCTAAGCAGAAGCACTTAAGGGACTGACTCACCCCCCCCCCGGAAGCAAGAGGGTGCCTTTCCAGGCAGCAGTAGCCAGTCACAGGAATGGGCTGGTTTGTTTGTTTTTGTTTGGCTTTTTCCACACACACACCCCCCCCCCACCCCCGCACAGAAATCCTCACAATTCTCCTCACGAATGCCACTCGTACTATATTTTCATACAGTAAACTTGAAATAAGAGCTGAATGAATGGAGGAAGTCTCTGAAAATAAATCTCTTTCAAAGAATAAACAAACACAAGCATGTGTCACAGAAAGCTGTGTCAGAAATGGAAGCACTGCAGACCAGAGAGAACTGTTCAGGCATTTAATAAGTTCTCAATGAGAGAGTAGGCCTGAAATCCTCATATGTAAGCAAATCATGTTTAGGAACTAAAGTGCTGGGCATGAACAACAAGAAAGAAGAAAACCAACAAGGAAAAAAACTTGCTGCAGGTAAAATATTATTTAACATATTAATTGCATTAATTAGTATTAAAGTAATACTGATTTACAATACTAGTATGTTAAATACTAAAACACTTACTGTCAGAAAGCCAAGTTGCCTGTGTCACAATTATGTCTGCGGAGCAAAAGCAGGTGCGTAGTGTTCAGAAGCAAGTTCACTTAATGGTACTCGAAAAAAGTAGCAAGTTTACTGGCTCCTAGCACCAGCAGTTACTGCAGTGGCACAACGCTTCTGTTTTACAGAAGTGTATAGCAAACTCAGAGCCAATTCTTCTACGTTGAATCAATTAATAGGATTTTTTTAAGTAGGTTTTTTTGTAATCTACTGTCACATACTACAAGTTGCACCTAAAAACCTGCTACTTCTATAACCCTTCTGGCAAACTCATCACCTCTTTTGCAAGCAATAGAGAAGGTAAAATAGCAGAAATCCCACTTAGTGCATGAAGTGAGGACAACTCTCAACTTTCAAGTAATTTGAAATCAGAGTGGGGGATAGAAGTTCATTCTGAAGTTTGGTTAATGATGCTTAACGTAGTAACTGATTTTCATTGAGCAAACAAAAAAGTTACACCTGGTCATTGAGCAGAATAAAGTTATTTAGTCAGTGAAAATCTTTTATTCCCATTTCCCTATTTTCAGACACAGGAGAGTCCTGCTGTCAGCATATCACAGAAGAAGTTGCCTACCCACATTCAGATTTCCCTACCTTTCCCCAGGACACATTACTGACGAGGAACCAGCTCTGTAAAAGCTACTTGACTTTCTATTTTAAGAGTGCAATCAGTTACAGTAATTAGGATACTGAAATACTTTCTAAAGTTCAGTCTTTTACAAACAGGGCAAAGCAGATCCTCTTCAACTTTGGTTCATCTGTAAAAAGGCCCAAACTTGACAAGTCCTCCGTGTACACCACATCACATTTTCATCACACCCGAGATGTAGCCTTGACAAAGATCTCATTAGGAAAGCTGTTAGGTTCCAGCAACAAGGACAAGCAATTAAATGGCATAATGGGCCACACAGAAAGACAACATTCATACGATCTTAAGTAACACTAATCAGTCTCTACATTTATAGTGGCCATTTCAAGAGCCAAAATTCCTGATTTAATCACTGGAGTTAGATGATACAGGAGGCAATGTAGCTTCCCACAGACTTGCACGTGTAATCAAACCAGAGACAGCATCAAAATGAAGTACAAAATGGAGATAATGCCATCTTCAAACAAACAAAAACAACAACAAAAAAGCAAATATATCATCAGTTTAAAAACCAAAACCACTGAGGAAAGACACATGCCTTATAGAAACCGTTAATTTTCTCTTATGTTCCATTACAGTAAGATTTGAGGTTAAAGTTCCCAATTAAGTTAAAAGACACTTGGTTGAACAATCTGTCATCCAAAGTACTCCTCATTAAAAAAAAAAAAAAAAAAAAAAAAAAAAAACCACACACATTCCCTTGAAACAGAGAGTAAAATGATTCCCATCCTCATTACTGCTCCTTTAAACTAACTGCTTGGCAGTAAGAATTGTCACATCTCAAGTAACAAAAACTTTTCCACAAAACAAAGCTTAAAAATTTCTAATGTTTTCTTATTAGCAGCAAATACAGACCTCACAACAACAACAAAAAAAGGCCAGTAGATATGAGTCTATCAGTCACACAGTAAAGCTCCTAGGATCTACTGCAGTAAAACTCAGGTTTTAACAAATGTTGAGGTGTATGCAGGCAGGCAGAAAAGAAATCAGAAGAAAACCCTCAAGCCCTCAACACATCCCATATGCACCAAGCACACCCAGGCTACTTAAAATATCATTTATACTAAGATCCCTTAAGACTCAATACAAAATAGTTCTGCCTACTAACATTTCTGTCAAGTGACAATTTGCCTAGCAATATCTAGGCTAATAATAATCAACTGCGGAGTCCACAACTCTAGGAGAAAGACATCTTCAAAGAAATGTGCATCTTCTTAAGTCAGATCTGAGTCAAAAAAATCTCACTCACATGAAGCTCACGTATGGAAAATGATTTAACATGTGAATGTAAATGAGAGAAATACCATACAGAGGTGGGATGCTGCCACTCTAAAACAAAGGCAGGTATCAGACCTGTGCAGCAAGGACAGCTTTAACAAAGTGCCACACTGTTCATAAAGCTGTAGGTGAAGCATGTTAGATTACCCAGTGATAAATAATTATAGTAGTCAATTACTGCAAGACTGTTTTCCTTACTGTACTCAGTTATTCTAGCTGTCGTCGTTAGAGACATGGAAATATGAATCCATTAAAAGCCTGTGAAAAAAATAGGCTAATATGATACTATATGGGAGGGTTTTTTTGTTCTGTCTTTACTGAAACACACAGACCATCTTATTAGAGATGGTAAAGAAAACAGAAGGTTTTCAGTTTTCAGGCACTGGAAACGAGGCATAACTGCCATGGCACCAAGGTTGTAGTAGCAATCCAAAAATGAAAACTGGGCTTCTGAATCAGATTTGTCTGCTAAATTCATCTACAAAGGTTAGCTTAACCTAGATAAAATATTTTTAAATTACAAAACTGAGCATGTTTGAATAGAAGTGGGTCTTGAAAGAACCACCTTTCTCCTAAGATAGTATGAACTTTATTTATATGTTTTGCCACCTTATTTAAAAGAGCATCATACACCCCCAGTCCAATATAACCACGATTCTTAAAGACACAAGATAAAAAAGAATCCTCTGAACCCTTTGAATAATCTGCCTTCTCAGCAGTACCTGCCCCACCATGAAAAGACACGTGTACCTCTCTGCCTACCAACTTTTGGCATCCGGCTTTCATGCTGTTTTACTGCAGTACATGCACAGTTCAGAGCTGGGCCACAGGATAGTGCTGTGGGAGTACACGTAGCAAACAACTGGCAACAACAAAATTGTAAAAAAAGATTATGTCTAAAATGTAGATGCTCCACATAAAGGAAAAGAAATTGAACAGAAGAGGAAAATCCTACCTCATAATAAGCTGGAAAATAATCTTTCTTTTCCAGCAATCCAAAGCTATTTTTAAGCATCAGTTACGTAACTAAGTAGAACGATTTCTAGATTAACAGGTTCTATTTTTTCCCCCCAGATAAGAGGATAAAGCAATATTCCAGAACAGCAGTCACGTAATCAAGCAACTTCATTTTGCTGAAATGAAAGAATAAGTGGAAACTTCTGCCACAGGGTATTTTTTATTTTATTTTTTTACTTAAAGTCCAGATGTTAACTTGCGTTTGTCTTCTGTGAAGGCTGCCTAGCCTACAGCTTCCAATTCCATTTTCTTCAACAAAGAGCACTTAACGGTGAAGACACGCAAAAATCAAATACGCCCCTAGGAACATTCATTAAAAGCAATGGCTTAAAAAAAAAAAAAAAAAAAAAAAGCTACAGATACCACAAGATATCTGTCCTTTATTTCTGAATCGTCTAGATATTCATGCTGCAAATACCATCCACCTCAAGAGCCACCAGATTCTCCCTCTGCTGGGGTTACTTCAACTCCACTCAGGGAAGACTGTCCAAAATATGGAGTAACCAAGCCCCCCTGAAGAAATCCACTGCTTCCCTCCAGGGAGAGAAAAACCCTAGACGTTTTCATCCTCTGTAAAAGAACATCATCAATGGGAACATACTTATCTCTCCACTTTCCTATACCAACAGAGGCAGAAGTTGTACTTTCTCAGTTCCAAAGGAAATTTATGTACGCTATTGCAACGCTAACTTATTCCAGGTCCCACCTCCAATACCAGCGCACTCATACGAGCTAATCTGATCCCTTACAGCACCAGAACTACCTCACCTGAGACATGAAGAGAAAGCAAAGTACATGTGTGATGAACATGGACTCAAAGGACCAGAGCTGACTCTGAGGGTTCCCCCAGGCACTTTAATTCCATGCAGATGCAAGTGTTGTTCTTGACCAAAGAGTTTACTGATCCTTTACATTTTATTTGTAAGTACAGCCATAAACAGTCTATAGCTTAATGTCAACTAACTTCAAAAGGTTAATTCCTACTTTCAATTTCTGAGGAGACCGGACTTCTTGGCTACATTTGAGATTATTCATTACTGTAGATTTAACTCCTGTCCTTATGAAGATGGTCTTTAGCCTAAAAATACTACATCCAAGTTGGCCTGTGCCCCATTTGGTCACCGCTAAGAAATGGACCCTTTGTCTTGATTCAAGCCACCAAGAACAGCTTGCAACAGGAGCAGCAGCTTTCAGCTTTATGCAGGCATGCAGGAGACAGACCTTAATCTTCAGCCTTTCTCTCAACCTTGTATGCACTGCCATTTTCTCTGCTGACTTCTATCTGCAGCAGTGAGCCTGCAGGCCCTGTGAGGCAGGAAGACAAGGCCCTCCACACAGCCTGCAGCCTCCGCAGCACTTTGTGGCCAGGTGCCTCAGCTCTCCCTCCCTGCCTGTCTGCCACAGGCACATATGAGGCCAGGCAGCTGAACGCGGACAACCTGCCACTGCTCCATGCCACTCTGAGGACTTGGTTTTGCTTTCCTTAGAGGACAGTTGATATTTTGAGCCAATGTGAATAATATACAGATAAAATTAACTGTGTTAATTCAGAGACTATATTTAGAACTAAATCTTACACTCTTAGGAGAATTTATGCACTGTAAAAAACAAGCCTTAGTCCTGAGAGGGACTATACTTGCTTTTATGTCCACCAAAGAAGCTACAAAACACAGAGTTTCAGACAAGAAAACCATTGCCATCTGAATACTACTTCCCTGAGTCTTTCCAGGATATAGGAATATATATGCATATCTTAATGGTTATCAGCATTTTCACCTGCTAGAAGGCTGCACACAGAGCAAAGAGAGTTATACAATTGGGTTTACACACTGTCCCTCTGAACCTGTAAGTCACTTTTTTTAGAAACATTCTGAAAATTGTAAGCCATTTGTGTCCTTCCAAGAAATCATCTGAAAGATCTGATTTCAACTATGAAGCATGCCTCAATAAACAGATACCAAATTAGGAAAGGACTGTATAATGTCCAGTACAGTCTTTTATCTTGGCTTTTCCTGGACAAAATATTAAGTTTTGCAATCCTAATACATACACACACACACACATATATATATATAAATTACCAGCAGTTTATTCCTTCTCCATTCTTTCATTGTCAATTCACTTAAAAAAAAAAAAAAAAAAAAAAAACATTCTAATTGCTTTCTCCCACCGCCTATGCCAAAGAGAAGATAAAAGTTCAGTGCCCTGACACATTTTAGAAAATTTCATGCATTAGCACACTAATTAAATAAAAGCAACAAACCCAACTAAATCACAAGGGCAAAAAAAACTATGTCATAAATTACGACAAAAGCCTTAGAAAAACGTTTTTTATCCTGAAAGAAGCTCCTTTGACATCTTATGTACACATCAGGCACCATTTGGTCCACCAAATCCATATTCTCTGGTATGAAACTCAGCACACACTGCAAATGACAAACAGTCTCACATTACAACACCTGATCCCCTGCATAGAACAGAACTGTAACCATCCTTTCTACAGTCAGTCAAGATGGAAAAATGCTAAAGCATTCAAAACAGAGAGAAGACAATTCTCCCCCTCAGAAGAGTTCTGGGGTTTGCTCCATCATTCTAAAAAAAAAAAAAAACTTAAAAAAATAATCAGATTGGTACTGCAATGTCTACCAGGATGGATTACCTACCTGAATGGGATGCTGGTTCAACTCCAACATCCCTCCCTAGAGTACATCACCAGCATTACTAAGGATAGCTTTCAATTTAAACACAAGAATTGCAAACTTCCTTTAAGCACTGCTATAAGACTTACTGTCTTATGAGTACTAAATTCTTTGAATTCTTTAATACTTTGAAATGCAGTATTAAAACATGAGGGGTTCACTGTTCACAAACTAACAAGCTTGAACAACAGCAATCAAAACTAAGCTTTTAAAGAAAAGATTTGATAACTACTCTCTGCAGACCATGAAAATTAGAAGACAGTGTTTGCCCATCCATTTTGTTTTCCAGTGTGCACAGCTGTGAGTACAGAGACAGAGGTGGAGACTAGAGAACGTTTCAGAGAATTGCTGCCTTTGATAATGGAAAGAATTTAGTGTTTATAAGTTTATTTCCAGTTCTTGGCTCATACATTGGGGGTATTTATAGTACTCATCACTGTGGTATCCAAACACATTAGCAGTGCTTTGACCCATGCAAAACAATGTAAGAGTGCTTCTCCTCCACTCTCCAACCTACTAGGAAACACCTTAGATTTGGTATTACGATCACAGCATGGCCCAAAAATGGAAACCAGAACTCTTAAAAAGCTAGACTCAATTTCAGATTTGCTTTTTTAAATATTATATATAAACACAGGAAGTGAAGTACATCATAAAAACTAGTGTGGGGTAAAACAGCTTATCAGGATCTGCTCTCTATTTCAGAGTCAGCTCCATAGCCACTAGCTCACAGATTCTGATAATCTACTTATAGCAACTATTCCAAAATATATATGTAATTCTGTCTAATGTTAGTTATTAAAGCCTTCTTTCACCCCAGAGAAACACAAGAGAGCCATTTTGCATACTGCAGTACGTATGTTTTCCAGTGTTACTTAATAGTACCAGTAAATCCCTAACATAGCAAATCGTAATGGCATTTAGCCCACATCCAAGCTAGCACGATGAAATCTGAAACTCTGCGAAGGGTAGCAATTTTAGAAGCCACATACAGATCTTCCCATCATCACTCAAGTGGTGGAAGGCTATTAATGCACTTTAGCTTTAAAGAGGTCGACACAAATGATTTTAGAGAAATCAAAACTAGCATGCTTCACATTCCATAAAATACTTGTAAAATAAATAAATAAATAAATCAACGACAGTTCAGTTCCCTTTCAAGTCTTGGGCTAGCAATTGTAGGCAAATTAGGCCCAATTATAATACTGAAATATTGGAGCACTGGAAACAGCAGAACTGTATTGATAATAAAATTGTAAATATTGAATGCAAGAATGGCTTATAAAAACCACTTTCTGCTTTTTGTTAATACTTTGTTTCTGTACTGCATTTTATTTTAAAGATTTTAATTGATATTCTCATTTTTCGTAGGCTAAAGAGATTTGTGATGTTAGTCATCCTATGAAAAAACAAGTACAATATCTTTGTTATACACATACAGGCACACAAACTCTCCTTGCCTATATTCATAAATGTATCTGTACAAGTGCATACAGAAGAGAAATGAAGCAATTTAACCAGCCTAAAATTCAGACAGTTACAGAGGAAAAAAATAATAATCCATAATTCTCTAAATCTCTCAGTTCTCTAAACCTGAAGCACAGAACTCAACCATATTTGTCAGACTTTTTATCAAGTCCTACACTTACACCACCCATTTAAGAAAATGGCTAAATAATGTTTTTCAACTTTTACAGTAAATGAAGGGCATGCTATTCCCATGGGAGTATAAAATTCCCAGAAGATTCCATAAACAGGAACCCTTGCCAGTAAGTCACGTTGTCTAGCAGAAATAATAAAATGCTACCTGCCAGAACTAGGTATATGTTCATTTATATCCCTAGCATCCCTTCCTACTCTGAATTTCCATTTCAATCAAAAATTTCAGAAGTACATATTTAAGAGCTTCTGGGTTTTTCGCATTCTTCAGCTCCTCCAATATAACCCATCCTGATTTCCACTGAAAAACTAGAGATCCTGCCCTTCTACTCTGCACTGGTGAGGCCTCACCTGGAGGTACTGCATCCACACAGAGTCCTCAGTACAGGAGAGACACAGACCTGCTGGAGTGCATCCCGAGAAGGGCCACAAAAATGACCTGGGGAGTGGAACACCTCTCCTATGAGGACAGGCTAAGAGAGCTGGGGATGTTTGGCCAGGAGAAGAGAAGGCTCTGAGGTGACCTGTTAGTGACCTTTCAGTATCTGAAGGGGAGGTACAGGAAAGAAGGGGACAGACTTTTTAGCAGGGTCTGTGATGCCTGAACAAAGGGAAATGATTTCAAGCTTAAAGAGGGTAGATTTAGGTTGGATATAAGGAAGAAGTCTTACAGTAAGGGTGGTGAGGCACTGGAGCAGGTTGCCCAGAGATGTGGTTGATGCCCCATCCCTGGAGATTTTCAAGGCGAGGGTGGATCAGGCCCTGGGCAACCTGATCTAGCTGTGCATGTCCCTGTTCATTGCAGGGGAGTTGGAAGGAACCTTTAAAGGTCATCTAGTCCAACTCTAAGGATTCTATGAGTCTTTGAAAAGCAACATGAGAAGTTATGGCAAAGACCATAAACCCAGAAGTCTGGCCAGAACCAATCTTCACATTTTTTTCTTTAATAAATAACCACTGAATGAATTGCAAAGTAGAAACTGGAGCAGTTCTGTCACTTGTGAGCTCCACATACAGCCTGTCCAGCTAAGCCCCCTGTACAGTCCTTTACTGTAGACCTCTCGGTATCAAGGAGTAAGGTAGTTTGACTCTCAAGTGAAGATGAGAGATGTTTCCATGAAAAGGCCTGAATGGTGGAAAGCATACTTATATTGCAGACTGCTTCAACTCAGATTTTTCTCCCTCCTCTCCCACAACACTACTGGGAACAAAAATATGGGCCAGCCATGAGAGGAACTACCAGGACTATTGGTGCTGGTGGCACTGGTGAGAGTTGAACAGAGAGAAAAAAAAGTAACATAAGATAATGGTAAGGCATACATCACAAGGTCAGCACATTTCCAGTTCTACCAAAGTCATGAATCACTTAACTAAGAATTTCCTGAACAGCAGATACAACAAATAATACTAGCAGATATAACGCAAATGATACTAGCAATCTCCACAAAAATTACTTTTGTTTTATTCACAAGGGATATTTCCAAGTTTTTTTTTCCTCCTTCTCTACATAAGGGAAAAGAGTTATTCTTCCACAAGCAGTGCCACCCAGCAGAACACGTTTTCTTTTATCGCTGGCAAACTTACAGGAAGGTCACCATTTCTAAGACTCCATGTCCATCAAACCTACAAAAACCACCCAGCACCCTCTTCAGTTACAATCCAGAAGACCCTTCTTACAGAAGAAATCACATTCACTTACCCATACATGACAATAACCACATGCTTTTAGGACCAATCCTTCTCTGAAGTTAGTAATTTTACTTTTTTTTTTTTTTTTTTTTTTTAAACTTTCCTCTCAAATGGAAAACAACTACACTGTATACCAACAGGGTTTTCCTACACATAAAAGCCAAGAGTTGTATTGCGTTTAAACATCCTAATTCATAGCTTGCTATCTATTCTAGTCATTTTTACATAATGAAACTTAAATGGTCCATCAAACCATTAGTGTGCATTGCAGGCACACATTCAGTGCAGTAATAAATGAATGGTGACATCTGAAATTCTCTTTGAATCATCCTACTAAAACACAGAAGTTAAAGCCGAAGATCTTAGCTGCATGCTCCTTTTACCAAATGTCTGTACCATAAATTTGCCAGTTTTTATTTCCACCAAAACAACAAAAAATCTCCAACTCCTTAACATTCTCTAAAAAAAAAAAAAGTTTCAACTTGCTCTTTTCAAATGTTTCAAATATTCTTTTAGCCATTTGGACATATCTAACACTTAAGGATAACACCAGCTAATGATTATGGGCCCCAGAGAATCCATCTCCCTCTTCTACACACTTCAAATATATTTTTAATTCACTTTTTGAGCTAACTAAAATTAGAATCTTGCCACCATTTTCAACTGCAAATGAATGAGTGCAGATAGTCCACAGTGAGAAAGAAAGAAATGCTTCCAACTACACCAGTTCTCAAAGGAAAAGCTTAATCTGAAAGCATCCCTCGTCCATTTAAGAATCCCCTTTGCAGCATTTGTATATAAAGTTAGAACAGTAAGCATAATCCTATCCAGAATCTAAGCGCTTCTACAGTAGAAGTTATAAATGGGAAAACTGAAAACCTCTTGCTACTTCATACAGAAAAGGTCATTGTTTACATTAGCCTAGAAAAATTGTTCTATTAAAGAATAGAAAATATTTTTAGCTATTGACAGTGATAGGCTAAACTCTGCTGGAAAAGGATGTACCACTAAGAGTTTATCATAGCTCCTACAACTTAAGAAATATACACAAGATGTTCAAGTCTGGTTCACAAACTCACATCAGGAATAAAATCATCCTGTATACTTAAGAGTAGCAGCCCAAACACAAGTTCTTCAAATCAAGACGTAATTATATACAGATACATACATACACACAAAGTAATAAAGATATAACATTACGTACGCTTATACATTGTTACATTACTATATATAGTAAGAAATAAAATTGTGTTGTATATTTATATCTTATTTTTTATTTTTAAACTCTGTTTTATAACTTATAGAGGTAATGATTAAGCCAGCCCATAGTTTTGGCCAGTAAAAGAATAAATAAAACCAGAAAAATAAAAAAAGGCAGATAGTTGTATCTACTACTACTACAAACAATAATAATAATAATGATCCAGAAAGTCATCATGAGGGAAAAGTATTGTAAGGTAAGGATCACAAACAGGGAGACACATTTATGGATAATCATTTCCTACAAATTTTTGTAAATATAAACACCTGGTGGGTGTATTTCACTTTTACTGTACTTTCTCTTCCTTCTGTGTCTGAAGGAAAAGCAACGGGGAGAAGAGCAAAGAGAAGAGGGTGCAAATCCTGGAACCACACAGCGAACAAGAAGAAATTGACCTTAAAATTAGAACTTTTTCTTCCACATCTTTTTTTAAGAACACAGGTTCCTATTAACCCAGCGGGAATTGACCCTTAGTACACTTGTCAGCCTGATCCCAAACCATCATAACAACATCACTAAGTGATGTTAAAAGAAAACAACTGGATTTCCTTTAAAACTACTAACTATTCTGCATGAGGTTAAAAAAAAAAGAATAAAATAAAATGCAAACACAATCTTCTTTATCAAATCAAGATTCCCTTTAAGGAAAGCACTGTTATGTATCTGTGTCATTGACAAAACACAGAAAAAGCTGCACAGAAAACTACTTGCTGGGAGTAAGTTTTCGCATTACAAGTAATAGATATCAATGGTTTTCTTGCCAATAATCTTTCTCCCTCTAAGAATACACAGTTTTACCTATGCATCTAGATTGCTTTTTTTGTTGTTGTTTTAAAAAAATCTCAAATTAGTATGATCAGAAAGATAAACAATATGCATACACAGAAGATGCTCTCCAGATCTATGCAACTAATATTTTTGGCCAGGGTTGCTCTGAACTGTTTCTCTGCAGAGAAGGCTAGAAAATGCATTTAATTATGTTCATTACATAAGCTGTACTTGTTTTTATAAGCAGAATGAAGCCTGAACTTTTCAACAAATTTCTAAGGACAGTTACTGTAGAAGAACATAAAATTGCAGCGGGAAGTCACTGTTAATGGAAGATAATTTCAAAATAGTCCAGAGGCAGGATAATAAATATTAAAATGTTTATTACCAATAGAAGATCATTAGAACGAATAAGCACACCTCTGCAAAGTCTCCACGTGGTCAGTTGGTGAAAGACTTATTACAAGTTGGGGGGGGTAGGGAAGAGATGGCTTACTTGGGGATTTCCTAGGAAAGAGAAAGTTTGTGCATTTTGTTTCAAAAAAGAAATAGCAACTAAAAACAACACAAACAAAGCCAAACCAAGATACAAGCATCCTCTCACCACAGCCAATATTCCTGCATTCACAGAATGATTTTTAAGGGAATTTCCTTCAGAAAAAAAGCAGGCCAAAGATCTATATTCAGACAAGAGATCAAACTTTAAGCCAAATTTTAAGTAAAATGTAAAAAAAAAAAGTTTGAATAGCAGCATATAAGACTTACTACACAAAAATTTACCTTTAAAATCCACTTTCTTGAAGTTGAACATCGTTTTTTTTCAGTAGCACTGAAAAAGCCAAGTCACCAAGACAAGGCAAAAAAAAAAAAAAAGGTAATTTCTGCATTGAGACATATCCTACAGTTCTCTTAGCAACTGGCTTAAAATTCCAACAGATTCAGATGTCATATCTGTAATCTGTAGCATCATCCATTAGCTCTTTTATCATGAAGTTACATGGAAAGTAAAGAGAAGAGCTCCTTTCAAGTGGAACAGGGAGAAATGAACAAGGGCTCCAAATCTCACCCTGAAATGAAAAGGCTATTTATTACTGCACCTCAATGACCATTCTGCAGCCAAGAGGAAAACACAGAGAGTCTCCAGTTTTTGTTGTTGTTGTTTTTCTTTTCTTCTTTTTTTTCCCTGGCAGTACTAACACTACCAATACTGTCTCTATCTTAACAACAGAGCCACAAAAAAACAGTCCTAAGCAACAAGTTCATTTCAGCCCAGTACTGAATTCGGTGCAGCTCTGAACTAAGAAAACAACTGCCAAAACTCAGACCAGGTCACTTAGTGCTGCCTGGCACATCCTAATGAATTCAGTTAATATAGTTCATATGGTAGAAAAGTTCATCTCTGCATTTTATATAACAAAGACTATTCTGCAGACTATGTACAAAGTTTTTATAGATTTCTGTATATAGATCTATAGCTGTAGTACACAGCTATGAAGATAAAATTCATATGTAGGAACATCTACTTGGGAGATGTTCTCACCTCCACTCTCCTGATGTATTTCATACAGATTCCTCTTAAATCCAAGCAGATTTTGAATTAAGAACCTTCCTCTTGCACCTCATCTCTAAAACCTCACTACTGGCTAAAACAAAGAACAGTAAAACCAAAAGGTACTCGACAAAGGAGTTAAATTCACTCATGCTTCCACGTAAGAACCAATTGAAAGCCTATTTACTCTTACTATGAACTGACATTAATGATCAATTCCTTTAGCACCTAGTTGTCGTGATTCTTCCTGAAATACTTTTGTTTAATATCAGTTCATGATATGCTACTTTTGTATTTTCATTTCTAGATGAAAATAATAAAAAAAATAAAAATAAAAACCTTTAAACTTGGTTAAATCAGCTATTAAAGACAAGTAAATGTACCTAAGGCAAGACACAAATCCTGAAGTTCTCTAAAACTTTAGTAAAACTACATCGCAACACTGCAGGTCACAGATTTCAGGTACCACAGACACATACTGAAAGCAACCTCTGTAAGCACCATGAGAATGCAGCGTAACAGTATGAGAATATGAACATCAACTCCAGGATCTTAAAAAGACATCTAGGGACAACAACAAAAACAAAAAGAGGGCTAGTAAGGAAGCAAAAGAATTCTGCAATTAACTGAAAGACAGCTGATAGCTGTTGATAGCTCCATATAATATAAAAATATGGATGAACTCTGTCATAATCTCAATTCAAAGTTTTCATAGATTCACATCAGCCAAGCATACATCTAAAAATTTTCCGGAATGAAGGGCTGTCTCCTTTCAGTGGAGAAGTGACCTCTATGTAGCTGAGCACACTTCTACAATGCAGACTTCCTCAACCACGGCTGATACACATCATCACTGTCACAGCAAAGACTTCCTCCCCAGCCCTTTAATAGAAAAGGAGAAAAAACTGTTTTACTTTTTTAATCATGTTTCCAATGGAGAGAGTTCACTAATTTTTCTGTTTAAGTTTGAGTGGGTAAAAAATGTTTAAGACAGTAAAAAAAAACCCAACAAAGTGACAGCTTTAGCTACTTTAAAAACAAAGCAGTCACAGTTCCACTCTCTCACTTCCCCTAACCTGAAGGAAGTTAGTGAAGAAGGAAGTGAGATGAAAGGAGTAAATATGCTTCATCTAAGAGTGGTCTCTGCACACTGTTCTTTCTTGCTGCCGTTTTTATAATGCCAAAATTGATGTAAGAAGTCCATCTGACTTACCATAGAAATACAAGTGAGGTACTGAAAAAGAATCTCTTTAACAAGGAGCTTTTATACTCTACTTCAAAGCATTTTACAAAATTCTTTATTGTCAGTACGGAAATCACAGCTAAAATAAAGGGTGATGCTAAATATATTAGATCTCACACTTAAAAAATATATAGCAAGAAAAAAATTTTATTACTTGCATTAAGGTAGAAATGTAGGTTTTATTAAATAAAAACTAAAAAAAAAGAAAAAAGAAAAAGCCCTCCAGAAATAGACAGTGGTATAAATCTGTTGAAAATAATACCAAAAAAAACCAGCAGGGATTTACAGACCTTTCTGCAGAGGATACAACCAGTCTTCTCTGCCATGTCCTGACCCAGAACTCCAGGCAGCACCAGAACATTTTCTTTTGCTCAGCAAAAGACTCTGAACAACTCACTGCCTACATCCTAAACAACTAGAGGTAATCCACCAAGATTAAAGTGGGGTCATGCGATTTTTATTCCAGATACGGCTGCAAATGCTGCTTGAATACATACATTAAATATTGAATAGTATCTGAATATGTTTCTAGTGTTTATGGCTCAAAAGGTTCCTCTCATGCTGTTCTCTGAAACTGATCTCTAATGTAATTCCTGCTTGCTTCAGGAGACCCCAAGTTACCAAGCTGATGAATGCAGGCCAGGAGCTTTCTCTAACTTGACAGTAGCAAGGAAAATGTGAAATCCTCCATAAGACCTCTTAGCAAAGATGCAAGCTTGGCATGCTCAGGTCCCATGGCACTAACCTAAATACAAAAAGAATTATTGTATGATGCTCCTTGTTTTCCTACCAGAATGCAGATAACTACCACACTCCAAAATACAGACAACTCCCCTAGATGTCACTTTGCCTGATATTTTTCTATCTGCAACTCTATAAATTAGAGTTTCATATGACATTCTATTTAGCAGCTCTGTTCTTTCTAATGCTTACCTAGTTTTAGCTTTTTAGTAGCAGAAGCTGCACTGTAAATATGAATGCATATTAAATAATTGATGTATTTTCTTCACAGGACAAGTAAAAAGCACCCTAGGGGAAGAGAGAAGGCAGGAAAGAGGATAAAAGGGTATCACGAAGAGCCTCTGAGAAGATTAAATGATATAACAGACTGTTAAAACTTGAGTGACAGCTGCAGGGACCTTCAGGTGCTGGGATGTAAACACAGCAGACGCCACTCCGCCAATAAACCCTAGAGGATCTGCTTACAGAGCTGGTCCTGCCCAAAGTCCCTCCATAGTGTGGAAAGGGATAAGGTCCCAGTAGTGTTCACAAAGAACCAGCTGGGAAAGACAGCATGAGTTACACTTTCCTTGGGAAAAGGGAAACTCATCTGTGGGATTTCTATTGCTCAAGGACTTCTGTATACTTGATAGGTAATACAGAAAAATGGGGAAATCTGATGCGTGTCTCAAGAAAACTGAGTCTTGCATGAAAATTACCCATAATTTGAGTTGTTCAGGGATATGATGCTCTACAGCGATTTGAGCCAACTTCTCAGTCACTTAAGTGGAGACTTAATAGCATATTTTTATCTATCCACTCCTAGAAATATGTTACTAGACTTCTCAAAGAACCCATGTTTCAATTTTGTTTGAATCCTACCAAAACAAACAAAAACAACCAGAAAATAAACAGCCAACGTCCGAGCATTCAGTATTTATACTCCACTGAAAAATACATTTTCATTGTAGCAAGGAACAACAGTACCTCTTCGACAAAGAACAGAGTTTAATGCAAGCTTAAGTGAAGTGCACATTTCTGACTATCAGGATAGAAAATACCGAAGTAACACAATAAGGGTGACACACAGAGGGTGGGATGCTTCTTCAGAATGTGAAACTTGGCAAGTGAGGAAGAAGGAAATCAAGGAAGAATGGCTCCAACTTCATTATTTTCCTCTCGCCAAATAACTGAATGTTTCACCAAACTTATACCCCTATTTGGTAGGATCCAAATGCTAAAAGACTGACCTCCACTTAGAGAAGTCGAATCGTTTCCTCTGAAAATCCATAATCTCCCAAAAATCACTGAGCAGAACAGACAATGAACACAAAGTATATGTGCCAGCTCTCAGGATCCTTCTGCTACCGCACCTTCCTGACTGACATTAAAACAGAGAGAGCAAGCTAATATTTGAGATAGACACAGTCTCAATCCCATTATCTTTAGCAGAATGCTAAACGAAACAAAATAAGAACTCCTTTAAGTTACTCATAATTAGATGTTACCTCCTGAAATTCTATTCAGCCCTTTACCAAGTTACATTCGGTAGTTACACTTGCCAGCTCTTCCTCCCCCCTTGCACCCCACAGCAAAAAGAAAAATGAAAAGAAAAAAGAGCACATCACACCATGCTAAGGTCCTACTGAAAGAAGGCTTGATATAGGAAAATTAAACAACTTTGGAGCTGCCTGTACCGTGCCTCCCTGGCATACAAAGAAGCACTACAATTAAATTGAAATAATTAGATTTTTTAAAATCAGTTAGCAAGGTAATATATTCAGTAGAAGTGACAGACCAGAGACTCTTCTGGGCCTCATAATATTAAACGATAGAACAGGAACTTGTTTTAAGTATTCCAAAGAAGTCCTGCCTATTAAAGCACACTGTCAATACATCAGGCACTATGCAGCAGTGCTTTAGGTTATGAACAGACCATGCTTATTCAGATTTCTAAATGAAAAGAGACAAAGACACAATTAGACATCCATCTTACATCACCACTTCTACCAAGACTTATAAGAAAAATAAATCTAACTAGCGGAACATTAACTCCCCAGTGAAGTTGTTATAACTCTGATTTTCTGATTTCAATTCTGGGCTCCACACTTCACTTCCTTCCACTTTCTTTCTGAACAGAAATAATGAGATTTTTCAGAACACTAATGGCATTCAGTGTCCAAGAGTAAATAAACTACACAGTCAGGATAGTAAAGGGTAAGACGAAAACTGTAATAATGCACCTTGTTTTGAGAAAAGTTCAAAGTTTAAAAATAAAAGAACTTCGAAAAATCCAATGTAAAAATCGTTTCCTCCTGCTATATACATTTGTGGGGTTTCTTCCCCTCCTTCAAAAGCTGAACTGTACCCACCTAGCACTTAGTGGCAGGAAACAAAAACATGACCAAAAAAACCCCTACCACATTAACCACTATTTACAGAAAGAGAAAACACCTTTTTTTACATTAATCCTTAAATTAAGAGCACACTGAATTACAAATTTAGACCTATGCTACCAAAACTAACATCCCCACATTTATGGTTGCTAAGATTTCTCAGATTGCTCCAACACACATAAGCGTTTCTCATCTTCAGCACTGAAGCTCAACTAGTCAATTCATTTCCTAATTTTCCTACCTTTGCAAAACATAAATCTTTTGTGATTAAATGAGTTTCAGCGGTGATTATCTTCCTCATGCCTTTGTCAAAACCCATCTCCCCCCAGATCACAAAGGTTTGAACGGAATACAAGAGCCACTTGGCACTATTCTGTAAACCTTTTACTTTCCAAAAGAATGAATGCTTCTGAAATAAAGTATGACCAAGCAGATGAATTTGAAGGAAAGACACACTAAAACACACTAAAAACAGATTTAAAATGCATTTGAGCTCCATTCCCTGTACCAGTATATTTACAAGTCGCTACACATCAGCACAAATTAATTCACCTGAGATTTCCATAATTAAAGATGTTAATATTAATTCTGAAATTAAGTTTTTGCTTTTTAGTAGACATAGTAGAAAGGAAATAGCAAGGCCACATTTCACTCTCTAAGCATTGTTAAAAATTCTAATGACCTGCTGACTTGTGAGAAAATTTCCCCTCTGCAAAATCCCTAAGGGATGTCCAAAGCAACACATTGAGAGCAGATGGCCAGCATCAAGCCTGCAATTACCAGTCTGGCCTGGCAGCCCCACAGATCCCAATATTCTTTTCTTTTTGTGGGTGTGGGGAGGGAGCAGCTGGAGATGTAGACAGCTAGGTATCTTAGGCAACTGCACTTTCCACTAAAAATGTGCATACATTCAACATCCAATCCTGTCATACACTCCTTCCACTATCTTTCACTTTACATTTCCTTCTTTTCTCCTTTAACATTTTCTTTTCTGCTAGAAGTTTCTTGTGCAAGGTGGCAGGAAACATAATGTTAAAGATACAGAAAAATTGACCCTTATGTGTAAGTACCACACACAAACTTCATAAACCAGTTGTTGCTGTTTCTCCCTCTTCACTTTCTATCTGAGAAACTCCTAATGCAGCTTGCAATAATACTCTACAAAAATCACATAAATGGTCAGAGTCATCAGATAGCAACAAATGACTTTCAAACTTGTGCCTGCATCAGTGTCATCCCCCTCCCCACCCCCATCAAAGAACAGCTATTTTAGTTCTCCTGGCTGAGGAGACCAATCTGATGAAGAGGTGCTGTTTCATTTCCTCTTCTTACTCCCTCCCCTCAAATGGTAAAGCCCTCAAGAGATGAGACGGAAAAAAAAAGCAGGCAAGAATGGTTTCAATTCAGATACTGCATTTTAAAATACTGTTCTACAACACGTGGGCAAGTCAGCTTGTAAATACATATACAGTAAACATGAGAGCTTTATCCTCCCTACAATTCCCATAATAAAGAAAAAAAGCAGTAAGACTTCCATATTAATGACCATTTAATATTTCAATTTTATATCAAAGAACTTGAGTATTTTAATAAAAACATTTTGCCAAACCCAGTAAGGGTTTAAAAATAAAGTACGTGGAAAGTTGTAAGGAGTCTCCTACAGAGTTCCTTTCTAACTGACAGATGAAACAGGAAGAAGGGCAGCAGACAATTCCCTCATCTACTAAGACTAACAGATGTTGCAGCAGCTAGACCACTCCTCAGGAACACTCAGCCCTCCTGTATATTATCCTGCACCTCATATAGTACAGCATCCCTTTCTTCACTTCTACTGATTCTCCCTGTACAACCTCATTTCAGCTGTCCACTCCTCCACATAGAAGAGCACTGGAGAAAATTATACTACAGGCCTATTTTCATTTCTCTTACTCTTGAAAATCCTACTGGGACACTAGGCTTTGCAAGAAGGCAATCTCAAGCTCTTCTCACTGTCTTCTCTGCTCCTCCCACTTTCACACACCATAGACAGGGCTTTAATATTATGGAGATGCTGCTACCTTAGAGGCTGAAACCCACCTTAACAAAAGCAACTTAGACAAATCATGATTTAATACAAATTGAGTTTCGACAATCTTTAGATACAGTTGAAATGCCACAAAGAGACTTTTGATTAATTGATCTTCTAAAGGTACTTCGAACAGAAAAGGAAATTTCAGGAGGGCATGATCCTATGATTAGGTGCCAAATGCCATGCAATAAAATGCAAACCTACTTCCCAAGAGAAGTAAGAAATTGGAGAACAGTAACCTTGTTTTCACAGAAGTCTCAGTAAGATTTCACCGTTGGCGCACACAAAAATATGAGAAAGCAGAGCCCTTTCAGCAACACCTAAATTTCTTTTTCTCTTTTTACCAGCTGCTTACCAAGCACCATTGCACAAGATACTATTTCCCTGTTTAAGTCTGGCACCTCTAACTGCGGCTATCAAAAGATGAAACAATTATGAGCTTTGTTGCAGAAATGCAAGTTAATGCGCACAACTCATGCAGAAGTAAATTAATTAAGCCTCACCAAAACAAAGACTTGGTCCAGTCAGTAAACTGCATGCTCTCAATAGCTTCGGAAAAATCTTCAGAAACATACCTTTAAAACAGTTTGGATCATTTCTCTCTCAGAAACATCCAAAGTTTAACAGCATACACTCACCTTCCACACTATCAGAACAGGAGGTACCAATCCCAGTGTCCCCGCTGTCGGAAGCTATACTGTGTCTTCTGACAGGATTGCTTTGACTGCTTGACGCAATGGTTGCGGACTGCCACAGGGATTCAGTACCAGGTAACCATCCCACAGAGGAATAATCTGAGCCTATAAAGAAGGAAGCCAGAAGTCTGTCATTACAGATACAGAACAGAATTCAACAATAAAATACCAGTCAAGGTGAAAACTGAGCCCTATCTTTCACAGATCAGGTTTGAAACAGAATCTGTGCCGATGTTTGGTTTTTCTAAATTACAGTCCTTTTGTTAAGTGGAATCTTTCCAAGAAGCTCCAGTAAATACACTTCTACTACTTAAAAACATGGTCCTTAAACTGTTCTTGTTGTAACTTTACCAAGATACTTATCATGCATTTCCTATCCTAGAATTGATTCTCAACATACAGCAGGATTCTGCATTGCAAGCATTTAGCTACAAAGAAATAAATGTGCTTCAGCAACAGAAACCAGCTGAAACTTTTGCAGTTGAAACAGTCATTTCCAACTGCATAAGCCCCACACGACTTGAAGTTATAAAATAAAGCCAGCACTGGTATCTAAAGTCATCTGTTATCTTTTTGTGCAACATCACAAGACGGACTATTAAATCAAGCAGGCACATAGGCTTTGTGAGAATCCTATACATCCAGGGTTTGCTACATTTTACATTAAAAAAATAAATGTTTGAAAGATTACATTTTAAAGCACAATTCAAAGCAGCAAATAGTTTCTCTGTTCAAAGAATTGTTGAGAACATGTCCTATTTTATAGTTGATCCAAAGTGGAAAATAAAACCCAGAGCACCGCCCCAAAGGACGATCACAATTTCTAATAACCGTAATCTAAACCTAAGCACGACTTACAGGCAGCGTACTGACTGTCATATTTGCACTCCACATCAGCAGAGGTGCATAAAGAACTCTGGAGATAAGTACAGCTCAGGTTTGATGTTCTATGTAACTGCTCACGTACACCCCCTCTAGCAGCAAGCTTTGCATAACACTTTCAGCAGGAAATGACTCAAAGAACTATCAGCTTGCATATGGTGTCTCTTAGGCCACACGTGAGCATTCTTAGGTCATTTAAACATTTTCAGCAGCATCCAAAGCCATAAGAGCAATCTGTCTCCGCAAGGACTTCTGCAGCTCACTCTTAATTCATAGAATCATAGAATGGCCTGGGTTGAAAAGAACCACAATGATCATCTAGTTAACTTATTTAGTTAATTTCCAGCTGTACACGTTTCACAATAAATCAAGTAGTTCAGAAAATGATGTAAAAATGAATATATATATATTAACCATCCCCAAACGCGTTTATCTGTAGAAGTAGAAACATGTACATACTTCCCATTTAGCAGTGAAATCATTAAACTTACCAGCCAGAGCAACAGTAGTTGCTCACAAAACTACTTGTAAAATGAAGAATACAGTATGCACTTCCTTACTGTATGCTGCAATTAAGTGTAACATGACATCTAAACGTGCCTTCTGTAAGTAGTTCCTGGAGGTTTTCGATATCTCTGCCCACTTGTCTCAACTTCAATCTCTACTGAGAGTTTCCTTTCCATTAAGGCATGTTCCCACCTTTTCTCTTGCCTCTAACTAACTCTAACTAACTCACTAACTCTTCTTTTTTACCCAAGCCTTGTGCAATGCATAGCCTTGTGCAATGCATTTCCCTTTCTTCCTCAAACTGTTTGCCTTTTCTCTCAAGAGTCTCTTAACTCTTCATTACCAGTTATATTACCTTTCAAGCTCAAGGATCAGGCAGCAAAACCTAAAACCAGGGAAACAGGCATGAGTGCCCATGGCTTGCCAGTTGCCAGGCTCCAAGATCCCAACAAGGTGCCACTCCAGTACCATTTGTCTACCACCCTCTCTGTATCACCAAACATATTGCCACATGGCAGTTTCACATACAGCTGGTGGGAAATTGGGACATTTCTTCCTCTTCCATCACCCAGCACTTCTTTCATTAAACACACTGTCTGCTTTGGGAGCAGCAGTCGTCTTCTCCCTCTCTCTAAATAGCTTTGCTCTCCTTAACAGTTCCACATTACACCTCTCAAGCTGCATCTAACTATTCCAGCAAGAACTGAGTTGACTTATGAGAGCCTAAGCTAATTAAGCCTGAGGCAGTTCTGATGTAGGAGACATTTAAAATACATTTATAGAAGAGAAATTCAGTTTAATTTACCCTTTATTATGTTTTTCTCCACAATATACCTCTTTGGAGGCTTTCAGCTTTTACGGCATTAAACAAGTGTTAACAGAACTGCAGCAAATAATGTTACTACCACTGCATGTTAAATCAATGCATTAAGTGCAAAACTCTTTTGACTTCTTGGTCAGAGAGATGTTCAGTATCTGGACATAACCATCTATATACATCCTCTCAAAAGGGACAGAGTAATAAAATTATTACTAACAGTAAGAAAAACTTAAGCATAAAATAGCAAAGAAGGAGAGAATAACATAGGTGAGAAAGGACATTCGGAGGTCATCCAGTCCAGCCAGCTGCTCAAAGCAAAGCTAATTATAATTAGATCAGACTGCTCGGGGCCACATCCAGCTGAGCCTCGAAAATCTCCAGGGACACATGCCATAACCTTTCCAGACAACCTGGTTCAGTCTTTAAACATCTTCAGTGCAAAGAAGATTTTCCTAATACCTCATGAGCATCTCCCATGTTGCAGCATATCCCAGAAAGTGGAACAGCACAGCACAGCTAGAGCCTACAAACACTGCTAACACAGTTGGGTGTAGACAGTCATCCCCAGCACAATCTCTATAGTTACTGTAAGTCGAGGAAATAGAAAGCATCCAAAGGTGTTTTGGGATATCTTCTCAATTTTACACCTACAGGCACAAAGATTATGGGGACATCAAGCTTCAGATGCTGCAGCATGGTCTAGTGGGAAAGAACAGCAAGGAAGGAACAGACCACTTTTGGGGCATGTTTGCCCCCAGGAGCTGGAGAGCATTTCCAAGTTAGGCTGTAAAGACTGACCCCTGAGCCAGCAGCCCTGGAGATCTCAGTGCTGGTCCACATACATACCTTCACACAGACCAGCATGAGTGCAGTGCAGGTTCACTAGCTCCGACTCAGCTCAGGCTACCAGACCCCAGCTGGCTCTCCAGGGAAGCACTCATGTCTCAGCACTGTGACCAGGGCCACAGAAGGTCTCCCGGCTGAGGCACTCCCTCTCCCTATCCCATTGGGCCTGGCTGGTTGCATGTAACAGTCCATATGAGAAAGCCTTTCAAAGCTAATGGAACCCAGGCCCAGAAATGGCAAATAAATAAATAAAGCAGCAAGATAATAGAAATACACTCATTAAGAAAAACACTCACTAAGAAAGTCCGATCTAAGACTGAGCTAAGGGTTTTGTCTGGTACGAAGTGCCAGACAAAAGACCAACCCTCCATCACTGACTGAAGGAAGTTATGCAAGCTTCACTGAGGAGACATAGCCCAAAAAATAAAACCTTATAGACCCCTCCATTAGTCCAAGTTAGTATTTAAAAACCAATTTACTAGTTTCACATTTGGCACACTTTCAGAGCCAAGTACTGAAGAACCACCAATCATTCTGTACTCGGATAAGCTTCCCACCTCTTTTTCCAGCAGCTCTCTGTAAAAATACAGTCTTCCATGCAGCAAACAGATGACACTAAATAAACCAAGTGTAAAAGGGCAAAGATACACAGGGCTGCCCTTGCTGCTCAGCTACACACCTGCTTCACCCTGCTGCTGTGATCGCCAACCTGCCAATCACCAGCTAGCATCCATCTGCCCAAAATACACAGTGGGGCAAGAGAAGCAAGCCAAAATTTCTTGTATGTGCCACCAGACTTTAAGTTACCATTTGACTGTGATCTCTACAGCCAAAGCATTTAAAGCAGATCAGTAAACAACAAAATAAAGGAAGTGCAGAAAGTAAATTGCTTATTAAAGGACAGCAGTGGTTGAAATCTCACTCCACAAGAACATGCACCTTTTTCTGTGTATTACAGTGTTGGCAGGAAGGCAGCTAGTTAATTCTGGATCATTACCACTCTGGCATGCACAGATCCCAAATGATCAACACACACAAAATAACAGCATCGCTATCTTTATATTTGGTTGCTAAAATACCTCTAACATGCCCAAAAGTACAAAAATTATTTTAAGTGGCAGCTATGGCACCTACCTAGATGTTGATCAAAACACAACACCAGAAGACTTAACTGGCTTCCACAGCAAAAGGATGCCAACTTTTCCATTCCACACCATGATGCTGACACAGATTGTGACCAGAAGGGAAATACCAGTGACAGCCGGTGCAAGTGCATACAACTAAAGGATTCTGAAAGGGAGGTTTTACTACAGTGCTATCAAAACCTGACAACTCAATGCTTATTCTAGTCAGCACAGATGTGACCGGGCTATACAACAAAATTTCACACCATGGTGATAGCAGAACCTGCCTGAAGCTCTTCCATGGACAGAGCCAAACATTCAGTCCTAGTGAACTGTTTGCTGGTCTACAGGAATAAAAGGTGAGGATTCTTGAAAATAATAATAACAAAACCTGGCATGCACTTCACTTCTGTGATCCTTCTGCAAAATGAGCTGTGACTTTTATTAATAACAAGTGTCTAAAACAAGTTCCGGGTCTACAACACAACCTCTTCTAAAATCCTGTGTTTAAGATGAGCAGTGGTCTGGAAAAAACTGGGTTCCTAATATTTTCAGGAAAACGGCCAGATGACAGTTTGAAGATGCTCTTCACCATGCCCTGGAGGTGGTGGAAGCTCACAGCTCTGCTCACTGGCATGAACCAAAGCACCAGCAGGTTCCAGCCCCTCCCCTCCCACCAGCCCAGCTGAGAGTAGGTGGGTGATGTGGCTTCATTGCAGTGCATGAACAAGCAGAGAGAAGTGGGATGAAGTGACAGCCTTAACTACTGAATCCATACATTTCAGTTTCTCCAAAGCACTTGACAGTGTCAGATAGCAGAAATATGATTCATCCTGAGGACTCACATCCCTTATTGGTGTGCTTTCTTGACAGAACCTGCAAACTATTTAACTGCATTCTCCTAGTTTTTCAGTTGGAAACTGTATAGAATAACCATGAACATCAAGAAAGAAAAAATGTACATATATAAAGGGAAGCAGGAACAAAAGACAGGAATGATTTCAAGTAGAAGAA
This sequence comes from Pavo muticus, assembly GCA_016647715.1. Classification (NCBI taxonomy): domain Eukaryota; kingdom Metazoa; phylum Chordata; class Aves; order Galliformes; family Phasianidae; genus Pavo; species Pavo muticus. Next base: position 1,359,504 of record JACDJE010000130.1, read on the forward strand.
TACTGACAGAGAGGGCTTTTCACTGCGTTTCTACTGGTACTGGCATAGTCTGATAGTATACTACCCAGTATGTAAAAGTCCACCCATAAAATAAGTCACTTACTGAAGGAGGGATAAAAATGTCATAAAACAGCAGCTGAGAAAAGTAGAGGAGAAAAACCCAAAAGAGAATCCTCAAAGTACAGTCCTCAAAGTAAACATGCACTTGATTGGCAGTATCAACTGGAACTTGACTAAAGTCATATTTTAAGGAGTATGTACTCACAATATAATTCCCTAAGAGAGCTACATTTTAAGCTGACTGTGACAACATACCTGGCTTATTTTGCCTCTGGAATTCCTTAGTTAAGATTAAGTTCTTTATTTTTTTATAATAGAAATAGGTAAATGTACAATTTCTCTTCGTATAGATATGAAAACTGACTTCTCTGTAAAACAGTATCTCTAAGCTTTTATAATCTACATATTTTTATGACTTCATAAAAGTGCATGGCACTGTACAATACCAAGTCAGCATGTGACAAAGTCTCTCATGCTGGGAAGTATGCAATCTAGGAGAAAGAACGTGAACCTAGGAAAAAAAATGAGGCTATTTGACAGAGGAGCTTTACAGAACCTTGCTATTGTAGTTAGAGAGACAACCAGGTATCTCACTTGTCACCAAATCACACAGAACAGAAAGCAAGAGGTGCCCATCACTCTCTATGTACCAAGACCACCAGCTGGCAAGCTTATTTCACTAACAAAAATGGGTTGAGCTGAGAATGCTGTCTGACAGCGCTAATCGGATCTATTGGTTAGCTGCTCTGCACAGGCTGGTCACTCTTCCCGTCCACAGATTTGCTGTTGCTTCCATAGCAAAAGCCCTACCACTGCATATACCACAGAAAGTGCTTCAGGAAGAAAACTGTCCCCACTTACAAACAAGGGTCTCTTCTAATTTGATCTCCAAAGTTGTCTCAGAAAGGGGTCAAACAGTTGCAGTGCTAAGTAAGGAGTGGGAATGTACAGGTACGCTTAAATGCCCAACAGTGACTAGCTCATCACTAGATGAAAGTACCTGGTCAACCAATCTACTGCCAAACTGCGCATTAAGGCTGATTCTGAATTGGAGCAAGACAGGCATAAGTTTCTGCAAGCTTCACTGCACAGGACAAAATCTGTTCAGCTAGCAGAAAGCTGTGCTCAACATAGCACTCCACTAGCTAAAAAGGTAGCAAAATCCTTACATTGGCACAGTACATAATACTCAGCCTGATTTCTAGTCCAGAAAGTATGTAGTACCAGGACTCAATTCATAACATACTTTCTAGTTTTTATACAGATAGCATCTATCCACATTTATCTAGTATCACCCCAATAGTGAAATTCCCACTGTTGCCAGGAGAGTAAGAAGTTTGCTTCCATTTCATCAATGACAGGGCAAGACCACGCATTGCATCCAACTGTTGATAGCTCTCCTGTGAGTTTTCCTCTTCCAGAGAGAGAGCACATTTGCATAAGGCAGAACTTCTACAAGCTGCAGATGTTTCTTATTTCAAGTTTGGCACACCGACCACATGTATTACCTCATGCCTGCTATGCTGGCCTGCCTCTTTTGTCTTCGGACTAAATGCACTATTCACCCCACACAAACACAAAATGACATTCTTAGCTTCCATTCACTTTCATGTAGAGAATGCAGATAAAAAGCCTACCTTTTAAACTTGCTAAGTTTATCACAATATGAAGAGGAGACTGTCTAGGAAAATAAACACATGGTTATGCATAAAGTATATAGAAATGTAGAACAGCAAACCCTTGGGACATCCAGTCAGTCGTTAGAAGGCTGCGTACTGCAGGTGAAATGTTAAATCCTTTTCCTAAATCCTTTTATCATCTATGTTTAAGCCTCTCTTTGCGTTTAACCATATTGATGTTAAAAATCACAATCAGGCATGTTATTCTCTGACTTTTTTTTTTTTTTTTTGCTGTCCCAACATTTTTCTACCAGAACTACCTCTGTCCTCACTCCGTTTAAAACAGTAAGTCCATCTCCTCTCTCTGAATAGGAAAAAGCAATCACGGCTTCTACAATGGGTTAAAGAACAACAACAACAAAAAAACTCAGATGGTTTTATGCAGTTCCCACACTTACAAAAATGCTTCATTTTTTCAAATAGGAACACTATTTCTCCTTGAAATCAGATCTAAAGATATCCTTGGCACTAAAAGAAATTGTAAGGACAGAGACTGAAAAAAAAAAAAAAAATCATCATTTCACAGAACCAGTTTGCCTAAACATAATTGATAGCATTTTTTCACCTTTCTTCAAAGCAGCTTAATATGCATTCTACACACGGTAGAATCAACTTTAATATGGATGCACCAAAGATAGAGCCTTCAGGCTGCATTTTTAGTACACACTTATAGAAACCTGCACAACATAAGTGAGTTACTAAATTTAAGTTAAAAGGGTGACATTCTGGCTTCATGTAAGTCATTAGGAGATTTTCTTTACTAACTTCTAAGGCTTATGACACAAGTTAAAATTTTTCAACAAGCTTCGTTTCTGTTTGGAAAAAAAAAAAATCTCTCTCATACATATTCAAAACAAGCAAGGAAGAATACTCTAAAATTTAAAAAGAAAGCACAGTAGTTTAAAACAGAAAAACATATGCATACCTCTTTCATACATTGTTATGACAAACTATACATAGAATACTTCCAGCCAAAAAACAGTCATTTATGCGCTCGTAACTTCTTCACAACTACGATCACTACCGATGCAAAACCTTTTATTACAACAACTCTACTGAACAATCAATTTGGTATTTAGGATGATGAAGCAAACAAGTAGAGATTAAGATCACAACTGTTAGCTGGGTTCTCCACAGTTCTTAGCAAGATTGATAAAGTTTTAAGTAACAGCATTGTCAATGTCTTTTAGTGTTCCTATACTCCCACTTTCAGCCTTCGATCAGTGCAAGTCACTGAACTTTTTATACAAAGCATTTTTACATGCGTTAATTCTTAGATAAAAGAATGTTACTGAAAGTTAAAATTTGCAAACACAAAAATATCTTTGCTGTAGAGTACGAGGGAGAGAAGATACCATCTTTTAAAGAAACACAAATTTTAAAAAGGCCATTTTTATTCTAAACCTTTGAAAAAGTTGCAGCTTTCCACACCATCTGGAAACTATGCTACAAAAGGAACAAAGCAGACATTAAAAACATACAGATACCTTATAAGGAATCTCAGATCTCTCTCCAGGATGATTCAAGAATGTTTCTTGCCCGACACTGCAATCTCTTAACATACTATTAAGCTAAAAGTCTGAAAAGGATCATTTGCTGTAAGTTTGTATTTTAATACATAGAGAAGCAGCAGGGTTTTTTTTTCCTTGACACTACTTATACTGTCCTTCTTCAGGAAGACAGAGATAGCCTTCTGCTACCTTGTCAGTCATAGTCCATTACTCTGGACCAGTTTTAACCTGAATGGAAGTCCAGTAGAATTAATGTCACTTTCCAGATCCTCTCCCTTAATCTTTCTTGGCCTTCACAGCAAGTCTGAGGATTAACTATGCGCCTCCTGATGTCATCAGCAGTTCTGCATTGGAGAAGCAAGGCTGCACTAGCTCTCTCCACTACCTGCAAGCTGACTTTACAGCTAACCCATTTGACACCAGGCATTCTGCACTCACCTGACACCAGCACAGACTCTTTCTGCTGCAATGGCTCAAACAGGAGTCAGGCAAATGTAAATCCCCCCCTTTATCATTTATTCACCATTATTCATCCTTGCTCCAGTTCCCCAGATCAGTTTGCCATAAGGCTGAACAACTGTCAAAGCAGGCCCCTTGGAAGTAGAAAGGATGTGTGAGCAGAAGTACCCAGAAACATAGGAACTACCACTAAATTATTTTAGCTGTAAAACGAAATCATGTCCTGCAGTTCACACACATACACCGTCCCAGGCAATTCTGTTACATCTTCCAAATTTCAGGGAAGATAATGCCTTGAAAGTAAATAAATTCTCAACCCTTGCCCTTCTTCTCCTATTTGCATCACCGCTTCCTCTTACAGTAGCCATCTGACTCTCAAAAAACAGCCAAGGTCACTGGGGAAGCAGAACAGAAGGATGTGATGCCACTTACAGCATGGCTGGCTGTGGAGAAATAGGTCAGTGGAATACAGCTGGGCGATCAATAGGATGCTCCAGCCCAGGCGACAAAGCCAGATGCCTGTGGAAAATGAGCATCTTGTGGGCAATTACACAGGAGTCTGAAGTTTTGGCCTGAAGGAGGGAATAGTCAGGACCAGTATAAACCCAGGCATACTTGTGAACTTGTTTACCCAAATTATTCTATCTCATCTTCTCTAGCTATACACTCTCAGGCCTCTGCAGCTGGTTTGCAGTCTTCCATGAACCATATTTTGCACCTCCTCAATCAGACCAACAGCAAGAAGCTCCCATTTGGGTGATCTTAGCAGAACTCACCATCCCCTTTAACACCCTCCTTTAGCAATGGCAGGAATATGCTTCAGGGCAACACGTAGCATTACTGCAGGTCCAGCGTTCTTCTCCACAAGTTGTACCAGGGGTGGGTGTCATGAGCTTGGCAGAGGGGGCTGCAGTGGTGGCATCTGTGAGCAGAGGCCGGGGCTGCCCCATGCTACACACAGCTGGTGGCACCTCCAGTAAGTACATGTAAGAAAAGGTGAAGTACTGCCCACAAGCGAGGAAGTGAGAGAAAGCCCTATAGACACCCAGGTCAGAAAAGGAGAGGAGGTGCTCCAGACTCCCATGCAGCCTGCGGAGGCCATGGCAGAGCAGCTCTGCAGATGAGATAGGACCAGGCCTTGGCAAGTTTCACAGAATACTGCAGCTCTCAGAGGGGACCTACACCAGAGCACGGGAGAAGCGTGAGGAGGAAGGAACAGCAGAGATTAACCATTTGGAATGACCACAACCCCTGTCCTGATCAGGATGTGCTGTCAGAAGGGAAGATAGGCCCACAAGAAGGAGCAGGGTAGGGAGAATATAGGGGTCTTGTGATTTGCACATGTGTTGGTTTGTTTTGTTTCCATCTTTGCTTCTCACTACACAACTTTATTTTAATTGGCCATAAATTAAGTTGATTTCCCCCACGCAGTGTCTAATTTCCCATGACGGTGATTGATCTCTTCCCTCAGATCTCAACCTGCTGACTCTGCCATCCTGTTTTTCTGTCACAGAGCAGCAAAGCAAGAATAACTAGCAGCCAGGAAAGGTGAGCCCACCATAGAAGGCAAATAGAAGGTCACTTTTTGACTCACATAGCAAATACACTGAATATGTTTTAAAGCAAACTGCAGCCACAGTGAGATTCTTATTGCCGGTGTACAGTTTCAGGACACATCTGAGCAGCTGAAAAACAAATGACAACTAGAACCAAGTCAGCACTTTTTCAGTCAAAAGGCAACTAAGCAGAGAAATTGAATTAGTTTAACTGTCCTACCATTAAGCCATAGGCAAGTTATTTGATAAAAACAAGCATCCAAAGAATATGCAAGGCAGAGCAGTTGGTACTGGACACACCTATAGTACTGTCCCCCTTTTCCTTATTTGTCCACAACAAACAGGCTTTGCTTCCAACAAAGGCAGATGATCACCTCCTGCTATAACCTCAACTCACAAGGGGTTTTCAGCCATCCTTACCACCACATATCATTACCATGTTTGGCCACTTGTCCATACTTTGAAAGGCACAGGTCCTTTAACACTCCTCAAAATGCCTGTTGCTAAAACCTTACCATGTCACTGCAAGCAGCAGTATTTGGCAGACAAATCCTAGATGTTCAGTGCAGAAACTACAGGTGCTCTTACGTCAGCAAGCACATCCCTTGCCTCCATTCCCCACTGCAGACATGATGGCTCACGCTGCCTTTTACTACATGCTCTTTCTGTACAACTCTTTCAAATCAGTGCATTCTTCTTGAAATCATTAAGACGAACTACTGCTTCCTTTCATTAAAGTTTTAAAAGGATAGAATTGTCCTTCTGTGGTGTGAAGTCATAAATTGATATTTCAGTAAACATTTAATGTACAAGAGATTATAACTATTTCTGTCCCTTAAGAACAACCATATAGTACATTCTTACGCTGTTAAAATTTTGGTTGGAAGGGACCTTTACAACCATCCAGTTCCAACGCCCCTGCTATAGGCAGGGACACCTCATACTAGACCAGGTTGCTCAAAATCCCATCCAGCCTGCCTGGCCTTGGATGCTTCCAGCGAGGGGACATTAGAGCATAAGAGTCAATTTTTCTTGTCTGGGCAGCAAAACGTCTCATTAAACCCACTGGCTAAAATAACAAGCACCCATCTAAAGGAGGCATGCAAACAGGACAGCACATCTTTTCAGATAATGTGCTCCTGTCACACTGAAAAGCAAAAAAAAAAAAAAAAAAAAAAAATGAAGTGACCTAGCCTGTTACACTTTTAAGAAAAATCAGAATTAATCTGCATCTATTACCAAAAAAAAGATAATTTCCCTATACAGTTACAGAGCCAGATGCCTACTGAAGAATTCTGTAAGTAAATGAATTGTAAGACTTTCAATGAAATAGAACTTCTGATCCATATCCATGTACGACTACCATACAACTAGCAAAATATAATGCTTTTCAGCAATGAACTGAATTTGATAAGAAAACCGTTACACTCACAAACCAATGTTTAAAAGTCAATGCCATCGAGACCTATACTGAGGACCTGCTGCTAAAGCATTTCATTTTGAAGCTGGAGGAATTTTTCTTCTGATAGAATGTTTCATTCCTTAACTCCTGCATCCTAGTAGGACACAACTGTAGACAAAAATACTTTTCCCTTGGACAATTTGTATCCAAGCATAAACAAACAAACAAACCTAATCTGTCAATAACATAATAACACATAATAGCACAATCTTTGTAGCCATCACTTCTTCATTACAATGCCTGTATGGACCTGGTTACCTTCCACTTCTTTAACGCAGTTACACAATCTCACAGAACAACTTCTTGACTATTTCAAAGTAAAACCAATGAAGGAAGGGATTACTGTGCTGGAACCACAACGCAGAGATTGTATCTTAAGTTTAAACATCATCATTATGCACTTGCTTCGTATCAACCGCTACCTTCTGTTAGTCTATCTTATCTCAAATTGGAGCTTTATCTACATAAGTTTTGCTACCTTACACTATTTCTTTTACCTAGCTCATATACAAATATATTTTAAACTTCACATTAACTGTGAGTATTCAGAGGAGGAGGAATGGGGGGCAAAGAAAAGCAAAACACACTCTCAAATCTCACAGCCAGCTCTGAGGAAAAAAACTCTGAGAAAGAAGCAAAAGGAAAACATTCATCCAGTAGCTTACTGATGAGAACTGCTACATGGGAACACTTTGACTCCAAACACACACACTAATGAATGGCCCAATCCAAAGTCTTCTACAGCAAATGTAAAAAAATGCACATCAACAACTTTTGTAACAATCTGAAGCTAGTAAATGGAACAAGCAGTGCACACATGTATTCCTGCCCCAAACACAAACCATCAAGAATTGAAACGCTGAATTCCTCCAGCATCCATCAAATTCACTGAGATCTGCACGCTTGGTTCAGGATATCCAATCTAGGCAAGCAGCAGCACAAAGATAACGTAACTTCGCTTTTGTACAGGAAGCACTAAAAAAAATCCACCACGCTTCAGCAAGGCAAACACTTTATACACAGAAATTAATAATAGTAAAGAAAAAAGGAACAATGCCTTCATTCAAATCATAGGGAGTGAACATCAGGCTATTCGCAGAGATTCAGGCAGCTGCTGAGAACATCTTAGCAGCTCTTGTATTTGCAAGAGAAGCGCTGTCAAGTGAAACCAAAACAATCCTTCCATTTAAATACATCAACCAACCAAATACACGTTATGCAGCCATACTTTCTGAGTCCAAAATTAAAACACGATGCCAAATTTCAGAATGAAAAAAAAAAAAAGTATTACAAGAACGTTATTTTTGCACTTGTAACAGCACTGCCAAACCAAACCACAGACTTAACACTGTGATCTATTACTTCAGTAAGTAAAAAGTCTCAAAGCATTCGCAGGAACTCTGCTCACTGAATTTAGACCACAATGCCTTCAAAAAACTGGAAAAGGCATCCCCAAAAAAACTCAGCATCTGGGCTTACCTATGCAAAGACAATCATTATGCCACTCTGCAATCTACTCACCCCAAGCACTCTTACCCTCGGGTCGGCTTCCCTGACAGACTAACACCAAATTTAAACTCCCCCCCCCCGCCAAACTGCAGGAGCCAGACTCTAATTTAAAGCCCAGAAACCGAGAGCAAAGTGATGCAAAAAATAGGACTCGATCTCCTCGACAACCGGAACAGGCGGCAACCTAAATAACGTAAAGCAAAAAGCACGAAGGGAAACAACGAGCCTTCTGCTTAGACCTTCTGTCCAGCGGTACACTAACAAGAAAAAAAAAAAAAGAAAAAGAAAAAACAAGAAAAAACAAGAGCCCAATCCACAGAAGGGAATTACGTGGATAAGCGCAGCTTTGCCCCGGCGCTCCAGACCCAGCGGGGCGCGCCGAGCGGCACCGGGGGAGGGCCTCCCATCCTCGGCCCCACGCAGGCTCCCCCCGCGGCAGGAGAGACTGAGCCGCAGATTTAAGAGGGAAAAACACCCCGATCAGCGCGGGCGGCCCAAAAGATAGCAGCAGACTGACTGCATTAGCGTCCGTCGAGCCCGGGGGTCGCTCCCCGCCACGTCCCCTCGCGGAGCCGCTGCGGCGCTTCCTTCCGTGGGGCGGGGGAGGGAGTGAGGGAGCCTCTTCCCTGCAGGCACGGGCGCTGCTGCGGGGCGCCGGGAGCACACTGCAGGCAGGGAACAGAGAGACCGCGCCAGGCGGGGGAAGGGAGAGGAAGAGATGCGGCGCCGGCCCGCAGCCCCCATCCCCGCGGCCGCAGCTGCCCCATCCCCACGTCCCGGTCCTTACCCGCCCTGTAGCCGCGAGGGCCGGCGCCGAGCTGAGGCTGCAGCCCTCCCCACATGGTGCCGCGCTCCAGCAGCGCGGAGCCGCTCGCTGGCCGGCCCCGGGCGGGGGACGAGCGGCCCGGGCGGGCGGCAGGGACTAGCGGGCGGCTCGCTGACCCCGGGGCGCCGCGGCCATGCTGCTGGGCCGCGATCGCGCAGGCGGGAGGAGCTGACCGCCCCCGCCGCAGACAGAACTTGCTTTATTGCGCTGCTGCTGCTGCCGCCGCCGCCTGGTTCTCCGGCGCTGGGATCGGGGCGGGGACAGGGGCGGGAGCCCGCAGATGCTGCGGAGCTCGGGGGCGAGCCTCTTGCATAAGCCGGCCCACCGGGAAGGGGCGTGGAGCGAACGGCCGCCGGGGCTGAGCGGGAGCCAGGCCGGAGCCGTAGGGGGGAGGTCGTCTTCTCCCGGCCAGGCCCGCGGGTCGCGGACCCGTTCAGGCCTCGAGGAGGTGCTGGGCACTCCCGTTTGCCTCGAGAGTGGGAACTTCCTCAGCCTGCCCGCGGGGTACACAGAGCTGGGGGCGTGAGCGGTACCCTCCGTTCTGCCTTTTCTTCCCACCTAGACTTCGATCCAGGCAGGTAAATGCAGAGCCAATTAGCAAGGGCATGTAAATGTAATGTGGAAACGGAGGAGCAAAGGGAAGCGGCCGTAGTGGAGAAGAGGAGAGCGGCAGAATACAGCTCGGGGTCACAGCCCAGGCACTGCCATGCTCTCCGCCTGGAGAGGGGTCCTGCAGTGCAGCTGCTGCCTACCAGGCAGCTGGCAGGCCTCGTAAATACCCGTACGGCTGTATTCCACAATGGTGGAAGTGAGTTTGATATCAAGGTCATCAGTAAAGAAAGATGAAATGCTTTTCTCCAAAATTACTCCTTCTAAAGTATCCAAGGCCTATACATCCAGACTTACTAGTTTATTATAAAATCACAGTTTTCCTGTACTCCCTAGTCTTCATAAGAAAAAAAAAGAAGTGCTAAGAAACAAGAATCACAACTTTCCCTTGAGTGGTTAATTCTAAGCATCACAATCAACCTTAGGCCACAGGGCTGGAAACAAAATGCTCTTGTCAGCAATAAGTCAAAAACAGTATAAAGCTTCCAACCAGAGCTGTTCTGAGGCTGCCAAAATACATCGAGAGAGAATTCTGCCACAACAGCACTCGCATTGCTGTTGTTGGTCTGCAACTGTGGAGCCCAGTGATCCCCACTGCAAACTGCCTTCTGAACCTGTCAGTGATTGTCATTGCCCAACAGATCGCAAGATGAAGGAGAAAATACTTAGGTGGCTTCCACCTTTAGTGTAACCAGCCCAAAATTACAAAACCCACCACTACTACCAATATATGAAAAATTTAGATGGCATTGCATAGCACAATGGACATGACGGGGCTAAGAAGTGAGGTGAAACAGGAGCAATTCATGCAAAACACCCACAGTCGATAAATAAAATCTATGTTCAAATACTTCCTGCTGACTTGATGCATTTTTAATAGTAGCTGTTTGTCACAGAATAGCTTTTATCTCTTTGGGAAATTATATGTTAGATTTTGGTATGTCATATTTTATTTACACCTAGCTACATATTCATAATGTACTCAGTAAAAGAGAGGCCTCTGAAATAGTGGAATGAGCATGTAGAAATGCTTCCATATTGTGTTGTCCTTTTTCTTGTCTGCATACACCCCTTATGTACTCATCAAAGATGTGACGCTCTGCATTCCTTGCCAGCTCATTTAACCCAGGGAGCATAATTGTCACTGAGTGTTTTGTAGGTAGAAACACGGGCTTCAAAAAGTAAATGCTGAATAAAAACCAACAGTACTAAAAGTGGTGCATATCTGCTCCAGAAGATTCCATCAGAACCTTCAGAATGTTTCTGGAGGCCCTCTGAATGACAGAAGGGTGGAAGCGCTTTCAAGATGCCACAGATACCAATGTGAGAGAGTAAATTATCTACTGATAATCAAGCCGAAAACATGCAACCCTTCAGCCAACAAGCCAGCTTCAATACTCATGGATGTTAGCGAGAGCAAGGCAGGTAAACATGAGTGTAAGAAGGGGCAATAAAAGGTGGTATAACGTGTAAAGCACCCAGGACCAAGAAACATGTGAACAGCTTGGTTTGATACTTGTATAAAGAATTTGTCTAGGTGGAAAATCTGTTGCATGCTCTTTTGTTGAGTTTGTTCAGCTCTGGGTAAGTGTGTGCTGTTAGTGTATTCACAACGGAATGCAGCGACCTGAGAGGAAACTGAATGCCAAGAAGAGAAAGGCATCCAGCATCAGGTGAGCAGAAAAATTCCCCCATCAGTGCAGAGCTGTGCAGTTTGTGATGCTATCCTATGATGGAGCTGCAAGAATCCAGCGGCATATTTTGTCACCAGAAAGCTGCATGCCCAGAAATGCTCTGATAATAGTTCTTTCATCTCCTAATGTGTCACTGCAGTCTTGTTATGATTCTTGGCATTGCCATTCATGGAAGCTTTATACAGTTTTCTATATATCTCAACCACTCATGAATAATATTACAGAGAAAAAAAACGCGAATATAAGGAGGAGATCAGAACACAGTGGGTTTGGCTGGCTGACTCACTTCCGCCACGCTGCTTGAAGAGGGAGGTTGACTCAGCAGCTTCTTGTCTTCCAAGGTGTCTGAGCCCACCCATTCATGCTTTTAAAATGTTACTGCTCAGAGCAGAAAGAAAAAAAAAACAAAAACAAACAAAAAACCCTTTAAGTGGTTAGATAACTGAACCTGGGATACATTCATTGTTTTGATTGGATTTTAAGTTATTCTTACTGTAACTGAATGTAAATGTTAAAGCAAATAACCTCTGTGTGTCTGCCTGGAAACTGGGCCAAACTGCAGTCAGTGGCTTTGCTCTATGAATACATTCAGCTGGGTAATACTTTGTGCACTTTCCAGAAATGTTTTGCATCTGCAGTCTGCCTACGTACATAGTTCTAGACAGGGAGCAGAACTTGTCAGAGATTCTCAAAAACTTCTTTTAAAAAAACCTGTGCTAGCTGGAATGGGCCGCCTGCAAAGCCAAGTATGTGCTGTTTATTGCTGCTGGAGCAAGCACATCCTTTGCATGGACCTCACTTTGTGGGTCCTGAGGGTATCCCAAGCCACCCTTTTTGAGTCTGTGCTCTCCGATCTACAGGGCACAGCTGAGCAGAGAAGTTGGGTACTGCTGGGCCACTTCGTTTGTGCCTCTGCACCTCATAGTGCTTACCTGCACTAAGAGCACTTGCACAAGCTTACCACCTTTTAAATCCCTTGGGCTGACACTTAGGAGTATAGTAATCCCTGTCCCAATACAGCCCCACTCCAGAGATGTATAAAGTTTAGGATACTCATAGAAAGCCGCAGCATGGTGCCTTACAAGTAAATCTATGCTAAGTGGAAACAGCCGGTATAATTGTTGTGAAATGCGATGCTGCAGACAATGAATGGACTCAAGTTCCTATTGTCTGCAAAGCCTTTTCCCCATTTCTTTCCTCGTGACACAAACTCCTCCCTCTTGGCAGAATCAACAAAGAAAAACAGCAATAGAAAGTAATAGCTTAAGTGCTTGGTACTAAGCAGATGCTGCCTCATTAATGTCAATTGCAGCACATCTTACCCAATGATTTGTGATCTATCTCTAGGTTCAGAAATCAAATCTTTTTCTTTTTTTTTTTTTCTTGAGTAAAAATATAATGATCTAAATGAAATTAAGCTGAAATGTAACCTCTGAATGCAGTCTTTTTTCTTTGATTAAAGGCAGAAATATGTTCAGTATTTGTTCTACATGCTTGCTTTTGCATTTAATAGAATTAAAAGATTATTAAAAAAGCCCAAAAACCTCTAATGCTAAATAGCTAAACATTATTCTAGGAAAATGCAGGCTATTTCCACTGCCTAATTAAAACATCAAACATGTATGCATTCTGTCAGAACCAACAGCATCACTTTTGCAAACACATCTTCTAAATTGCTTGGAAATTAAAATCACAGATTTTCAGTTACTGATTTCTTTTTCACTAAGCACAGAAATGATTTTCCTCCACCCACAACTTCTGAAGCTGAACACTATGTCCTAGCAAAATCTAAACAACCTTAAAAAAGCCTTAGAACAATTACTCCTGGTTTACCAGAAAGCAGCTATGTGTGTTACAAAGCACGATGTTAAACTGCATTGGGGGGGATGTCGCTAACAACAGCATGGCTTACTTCATAAACTGTACCCTGCTGATAGGGGCAGGTTGGTCTATAAAAGACTGAAATGTTCCACTAAAATTACATTGCATGCACTGTATAGCATCAACAATAAACTGTGCCAGCTAGTATCTGCAAAGCAGGCATCAGGAAATAATAGTGTATGCTATGCTTTTATTTTTGCCTTTTTCTACAAGTAAATTAGGAAGCATGTCTTTCACAAAGGAGCAAAAACTGATATGGAATTGAACCTGCTTTGCCCCGCTCTTTCAGTAGCAGCTGAAACCACGACAGTGAATAAAATCAAGAGGGTTATTGTTACCACAGCTATGGTGTTATTACAAGCCTCCTGAAATTTCAGATTCTTCTTAATATTATGGGTTACAGAATCTGAGAATCTCAGCCTGAAAATGCTTTTGTTTATGCCATTGCTGGAAAACTCTTGAGAGTTATGCAGTTTACATGGTTCATTACTGATGGGGAGAACAATCATATTTTTTTCATCATAAGATTTTACAATAAATCAAAGAGATTTACAATAATAATCCCATAGTCATCAACTCTGATACCACAAGAAGAACACATTGTGGGTGTGGAATCCGGTGGCATCTAACCAGGGTCTTGTAAAACAAACAAGGAGTTTCCCAGATGTATTTTTCTCAAGGGGAATTTTTTTTAGTTCTGCTGTTCCACCTTCTCTCATCTCTATTGCCCTCCCAGAAGGGGAAGAAAGGGGAAAAATAAGTGGCCTGGGAGGGGATGGAGAGAGTATTTAAAAACCTAGCAGCAGCAGGCAGCTTCCAGGATGGGCTCCTATCACATTCCACAGCAGACTGCTTGTACTGGAACAGCCAGCCTCCTCCCCTAGTACCTGTGGGACTCACTAACATATTCAACATCTTTCAAAACATAACACTTAGACAAAATACTTCTTTTTTTTAAATAAATTCTTCTTCTACTCCTGTTGAATGACATTTTTTACGGTCTCTATGGTTCTCTTGTTCTTGAGCCCACTTTAATCTCCTTCCCTTCCTATGAACTGATTTTCCTTTCCTATATTTTAGGAACACCCATCTTTTTTTTTTGTTTCCCAGTGGGTCTAAGACAAAAAAAATCAACAGGCAGTAAATCCTATCAAGAGAGTGGATTGAGATCCCTTGGTGATATTCTGCATCTATTCTGTTGCTGGAGCATCTGATAAAGGTCCTATTTGAGACTTGTTGCAGTCAACAGGCTTCTGTGATAATAATAAAGAGAAATGATAATTTTGTTCTTGACAGTATTTTCTGGTATTTTTCAGAGAGAAAGACAAGCAAAATCAAGAAAATTAAGCCAGGAGATCACCAGACCAGGCAGTCACAGTTCAGTTTCAAAATGGCCATACCAAAATGCTTCTAATTTGAAAGAAAGAAAATACTAAACTTTTTTGTGTTTATTTTTCCGTGCTTAAACTTATGTTAAAATGTAGGAAACTTCAGCAGTGCCGCAGGCCAGACTTTCAATCCAACTGCTGCTAGCAATGTTTGAGTTTTTACAGTTGACGTTTTACTTCAAGACAGTCTTCCTCGACTTCATGCTACACATAGATAAACCAGTGCAGAAGGATAAAGCAATGGACGGCATTGCTATAGCACGATTTGAAGATTTTTTTTAAACTGCTTTATGTAGATTAAACTCCACCGCAAATGGGAAGCAGCTGCCACTTTGGAAGCACTGAACAGCATTTAGCTTGATCTGTTTAAAATCTACCTGTTTTAAAGTCTAATCAATAAGCATGTCCCTTGTATTCAGTCACTGAAACAAAGGATCAGAGCATGCACTGAGGTTCCTGTTTTCCTTTTTTGACAAACACCCCTACTGAATTCTAAAGCTGTTGAGAAACACAGAATTGAAAACAACAAGTGATTCTAAACTGGACAGCCAAACAAACTAGAGATCAACCAACCAGCAATGCGACTTTATATTAATACTTGCAAATGGGAATTTCTTCCAAATGCCAATCTCTGTCTGCTTATAGCCTAAAATATGGAGTTTGTTTACTCTGTGTCAGAAATACAGCCTATGAACATTACTAGCAAGAAGTTCTCCAGTCACTTGTGTTTGAGCCAAACCCTGTATTACTGCAAAGGGATGAAATTTCAGTAAAGTGAAAGCACTGTGCCACTGCTCGGTTTAGTCAGCTCTGTGCTGTCATATGCCCATACGTAATAGTCACATGGAAAAATTTATTCCATGGTCTAACTATAAATATAATAAACTTTGTGAAGACCCTCACAGCCCCATTTTTTTTTCTGCACTGACATTGATTCTACAGCAATTGCTATGCTGTTTGTACAACAGTCTGTTGCTATATACTGTAACTGTTTTGTCTGTATTATAATACTTCATTTTCTCTCAGCAGTGAGAGTTTCTTGCCCGAAATGACTGGGTATTCCACATTGGTAGAATAAAAGCCAGTTTAAAGGGACATTTTTAAGCCCACACAGGAAGCCACTTGCAGACATCTCAGAAGCAGCCCACTCCTTGTACAACACACAGAGGCCAGCAGCCACCATGAGACTGCTGGGAGCATCCTGGTGTGGAGAACAGGCAGCCCGACAGAACAGTCTCTGGTTTTCCTATGCCTGAGGCTGCAAAGCACTATTTCCTTCTGTATTAAGCTTCATATCTGTCACTATTTTAATAGCATTCTGACATTAAACTGACAAACATGTAGACTAGCATACACTTTTAAACAAATCTAGTTAACAAAAAAAAAAGTAGAAAATTACCTAAATGAAAAAGTGGACTGTACTAGTTTGTACCAGCTACAATGCCCATCAGATTTGTTTCACAGGACCTCAGTTATTAAATGCAATACATATGAATCCACCACAGTACCCTTAGACTGTTTTGCTTCTGACTTAAAATTAACGCAGACAAGAGTGTTTACTAAAAGTAACTTTGAGACTCTAACTTGGCTGTAAGCACTTTCTCCAGTATTCTACTTATAACTCATTGCTTGAGTCATGAAATTGATACGGGAAGCAATTCAGTAAACATGCAACCTGATCTTTGATCGCAGAGAAAACAAGAAGAAATTAAGCTTGTAAATGAGCGTGTTGCTTTAAATGTATATATATAAAAGGTATATAATATGTAAGTATCACTGTCTAAATTGTTGCAGACTGTTTCACTAATTTAGGAATCCTGTGTTTTAAGAATTGCACGCAAGTGAATGCCCCAGTTTACCATTCTAATTTCTTAAATAAGGATGTCTGGTTACATCAGTTAAAATTAAATTGAAGAATCATTATTCTAATTTTCTCATTAATTACAGGACATTACTGTAAGATATTCTGTATGATTTGACCATTTTGTTCTCAACTTTACAGTCTTCTGGGTCAATCTTCAGAACATGGGAACATCACCCTAACATCTGGAGGACAACTGATTATCATCTATTTACAAGGTAAGTAGGTTGAACCACCCAAATTAAGTGGATTAACTGAAGAGATAAACAACCTACCCAATAGTTCAGAATTGGATATGTCCTTGCAAAACAGCATTGTGTATACGCTCCCATGAAAAAAAAGTACAAAGAACAAAAAGATACACTGATATAGGACATGAAGATCAGGACAGGAAGATAAAATGGATGGCAACGTATTAAGAAAGCACAAGAGACAGTTATTGAAAGGATTCCCATCTGCAAACTGCTCCAGTAAATGTTCTGTTGAGTCAATTCATTCATGGAAGCCCTTGCTAGAGGATACTACTGACCACACATTGCGTGAACGTTACATGATCCTGCTGGAATACAGCCCCAGCACCCCAGCGACAGGATCTTTATTTAAAACAGCCACTACTGTTAAGAAATAGATTGAGAAAATGAGAAAGAAATGAAAAAAAAAAACCCAGACAATTGTAAAAAAAAAAAAGTTAAGATGCAGATTTTACTTGTCTTTCACTTCTGTGTTTGAAGATTATGTATCACCTCTGAAAGCTGAATATAATAGACCTCTAAAATAAAACACTGAAAGTGTGTAGTGAACTTTAAATGCAGAACTTAATCGAACAGTAATATTTCGTATATGCTGTAGTAAATGTTATTTATCCTTGAGCTTATATATTTCATTTTAAGGAGAATAGTCCCTTGATAAGAATATATAATAAAACAAAAATGATAAGAAAACTGAGCTCTGTAAAAAACAAAGAAAGAAAGAAAACAAAAAAAAATTAACTATGGTCTATATTTAGCATTTGGTGCATCTTGCTTAAATTACTGAAACTGTCTCTACAGAAGTATTAAAATTACTTTTAATTTAAAATTAATTTTAAATTAAATAATTTAAAATTACTTTTAATTAAACTACAAAAAATTGGGTTGGTTTTTTTTTTGCATCATGAGGCATATTAAATGTTAAGAACAAGGTTTCCCTTGCGAGATTTCCAGATCAATTCTGAAGCACAAAAAAAGTTATAGAATTCAAAGAAAACCTGAAAATTCAAATTTGTAAGACACATTGAATCAGTCAGGTCCTACCATCTTTTTTGAGAGTCTGTGAACTGTATTTCGCTATCTAATAAAGTCTCTAATTTTTCCTCACTTTTTTTTAGCATAATCTTTCATATTATTTTAAAATATAACTTTACATTAATTACGTAAATTGAGAGTTGGATTAGATTGCTTTCAGAGGTCCCTTCCAACTCTAAGGATTCAATGATTCTGTGATTCTGTATATATGGACTCAAACTGAACCATATGGTAAGAGTCTAAATTGCTAAAAATTTATTCATTTAAAATACAAGTAAGCAGTCATTGAAATGGAATCTCCTGCATGGCACTGCAAAGAGTCCCAATCAACCATACCTGCAGCTGGCCTCAGAAATCTTTTTTGCCATTCCAAGTAGTGACTGCCCCTGTACCCGGACCTCAGTTGCTGCAAATGTTCCCACAGTGCCATGTCCTCCCTGCATGATGGTGACTCCATATGGAGCAGCACGATACAGACTTGCAAGCCTCATGATGCACTGTGGTCTGATTTACTCCAAAAAGGGCAGAGATGAGTTATCAGTTCAGTGCAGGAAAGGGCAAAGATTTAGGGTCCACATGGCTCTGGTGTGCATGGAAGTTCAGCTTGATACATCTGCAGGGTCTCCAAACACACTTGAAAAAGCTTGAAAAATAACTTACTGATTGAATGGTCCTCAATACCAACTCAAATGATTCAATGCAGAAAGAATAAACACACAGGACCATAGAATAAATTATCCAATTAGTTAGGCAACTTAATCACACTGCTTACCATCCCAGAAGACAATGTTTACCAAAGGAATCATATCATAGAATCATAGAATCATAGAATGGCCTGGGTTGAAAGGGACCGCAATGATCATCTAGTTTCAACCCCCCTGCTATGTTCAAGGTCGCCAACCACCAGACCAGGCTGCCCAGAGACACATCCAGCCTGGCCTTGAACGCCTCCAGGGATGGGGCATCCACAACCTCCTTGGGCAACCTGTTCCAGTGTGTCACCACCCTCTGTGTGAAAAACTTCCTCCTAATATCTAACCTAAACCTCTCCTGTCTCAGTTTAAAACCATTCCCCCTTGTCCTATCACTATCCACCATCATAAACAGCCGTTCCCCTTCCTGTTTATATGCTCCCTTCAAGTACTGGAAGACTGCAATGAGGTCTCCCTGCAGCCTTCTCTTCTCCAAGCTGAACAATCCCAGTTCCCTCAACTTTTCCTCATAGGAGAGGTGCTCCAGCCCTCTGATCATCTTCATGGCACGTCTCCTCTGGACCTGCTCCAAGAGCTCCACATCTTTCCGGTACTGGGGGCCCCAGGCCTGGACTCAGTACTCCAGAATTCAGAAAAGGAATTCAGGGTCAGGTTTCCCAAGCTCTCATCTTCCCATATTTTTCAAAATCTGCCTGAGAGTGGGACTGCTTGGCAAAGAATAAAAGCCAACATTTCTGAATGAGCCCTTCCCTCATGCTCATCAGTTATCTTCTTAAGTACAAAATTAGCTCCATATAATTTCCTGAGATTTGACAGTCAGTTTTGCTATTATAGATCTATCTAGAGAGTGGAAGACTTCGTTCAGCTTTCTTCACAGCACAGAAAAGAGAACTGTCCCTGTAAACATGTCATAGTGTCATACAGTAGCACTTGTTGGATGGGAAATGGGTGTGATCCATTTCCCATCCAACTCAGTAAGCACAGCACAGTGTTCCCATTTAAATCTTCCTTATAGGACCTTGCTAAATGTACTTATTACCTGCAGAATTGTCAATTCCTAGTTTAGTAAGCTGAGTTTTTGTTAAAAATGGATTATTATAACAGTGATATTATTATTAATAACCGGTTTCAAGTCAATCATTTAAATAAAATTATTCAAAAATTTTACAGGAAGAACCCAAATAGTCCAGTTATTAACTATGCTGTGCACAGCTATAAGAAAAAGTAATGAAGAATGGGTAAGATATACAATGAATTTACAATTACTGTTTTCATGATACTTTTAAATACTATTTTCTGAACACTTTAATTCTACATATGTACAGTTGGCTAATAGAGAAAGAATAGTCACATGTTTGAAAAGAGGCTTTTACTGAAGACAGGTTCAATTTTTCAAACACCATGTGTTTTTCTTGCCTGGCAGAGTATCAGCTTGCCTGGTGAAAAATATGTTTTCCCTTGGAAAAAAGAGAAGGATATAAGATGTATCCAGGGAATTACAATTGCTCTTGGCTGACCTAAACAGAAGTATTGGTGAGTATCCCCGAAAGGAGTTCTAATAAAAACAGCAGGTTAGTTGACCAGTAGCTATACAGATGGGTTGTTTGCTCTTGTGGTTCAGTCTCCAAAAGGGAAAAAGGAACTTCAAATTAGTAGTGTGCTAAATGAGATTTTGGACATGTAGCAGATGGTAACAAAGAGTCATGGGCAATATAGTATAGAGATTGTCAGTATCTGTAGAATAGCAGCTCTGGGAATTAAGAAGACAGTTCTGAAGTAACATTAACTTCTAAACCACAATTAAAGCATAGTTAGCTTTTCAGAGATAAGAAACAGGCTCCTGGTAGGAGGCCCCGAATTTTCATTTGTCTCTTGAGCAGCTGGAAGTGCACTGTTAACTCTTCCTAAATAACAGCAGTCAAATATGATTTTCTGGATCTACAAAGAAACATGTATCAGTATTATCAAGTAATGCCTTTTCACAAAATTATTAGTATCAGGTTCTTGAGTTTTCATGTTCTCTTCAAGAAGTTTCCAAAGATTCCTCTTTGGATTAATTTATAGAACTGAATGTGCAGATAGATTACATACATGTAACTGTAAGCAAAATCAGCCCGGAGATCAGAATAATCAGTAAACTGTACAGCCTCCAGAAGGCTCAGCTGTTCTTGTCTTTCAAAACACATCCTTGCTCAATGCTCTGCTGTTTGCTTACAAGCCGATATCTTCTTTGTGACAGTAAACACACAAAGAGAAATTCAAACCAAGCATTTGACACTGCTCACATACTATGCATAGGGGTTTCTAAGAAAGAGGAAAAAAGCCAGCTAGTCTGAAAGCAAAAGGATATTTCCTAAAGAATTATTTCCCTCCCCCAGTTTGTCCTTCCTTGTATATGGATCCTTGTTAAATGAGAAAGATAAAATAGAAAGCCACAGGAAAAAAATATAATGGACTTATTTCCTTGTGGGCATTAATATAACCTACTTTAGCTACTTTAGTTACCTCATTCGTGATCTGTCCTTGTTTCCATTAGAAGCCACAGCCAGAGGTCTGCAATTCTGCTTATAGTATCCCCCTCTGGAGTTAAACACTGTTTAAACATCACACAGCCTATGTATTTCCAAGTGGCTAGATAGTACCAAATGCAAACATTTTCCTACCAAAGACCTAGATTCTACAAATGAAAATCATTCCTTGGCTTTCTGCATGCTTCTATCTAAACTATTGCACATTGGCCCAATTCAGTGATCACAGTAATAATCTCAGCTAAAACGATTCACAGTAGAAGCATGGGAACAAGATAGGAGGAGTCTGTTTTAGCTCAAATGAATGTAAGTTTTACACAGGCAAAATCCAAGAAAGGATCAGAAGCTTTGGCTCAGCACCTTTCTAAGCTAAGTGCAATTTGAATTTTTGGAGATTGAAGGCAGGATTCTGAGTCAAGTCTAATACCTCCTAAATGCTGCACCAACTGCATCTAGAAAAGTTCAGACGTTGTTTTTTGAGGGTTCAGATCACGGTAGAGAAAGACAGCCACAGAAACTTGGTTTAAGTTGCTTTGTAACAAGTCGAAGTTATCTTGAAGAGGAAGACTCATTAACATTTGCTCTACTGATTTAGGTTTATTATTTTTTTTTCCACTGACTGTCAGTCCAGTCATAAAAGATTATTTTTTTCCTTCCTTTTCTACTTTTTGATGGCACTACACGGTTACGTATCCTCATCTCTCTGATACATTCACCAATACAAAGAGAACTCATGCTTCTGTTCTTCCAGCTGAAGGACTGTGCAGAACAACGTTACGTACAGTATTCCAATCAACAGCATGCCTCCGCTTCTTAATGTAATGCAACACCGAAAGCACTGAACAGCAGTAAAACAAACACTTAGCAGCATTTATGGTTTAAATACATCTGAAACAAAGATACTAAACTGTTTTACAAGAATAAACTGAGTTTCACAGCTGGAATTTTACAGTACCCACCACAAAGATTTTCCAGTTACGCGTATTTCTATTTCAAGTTTCAACTAGGTAAACTAAGGCATATGCAGATCCTAGGAGCGTATCCAATGAAAACAATCAATTTATTTAAATTCTGTTTTCTTTTTTTCACAATTTAGGACATGACATGTGCACAGATCTCCAGTGAAGGTACGGTAGTTTATTCACATTCTCCTATACATGAACAGAGTCCCATATCTTTATTCAGCACAAGGCTGGCTTACTTCAGCAGACTAGCACATATTAGCAAACTGTAAAGGAATGCAGCAGCCTATCTCCTATAAAAACCACTTGGCTATTTAAGCCTACGCTGCACTAGAAATAGACTTATATCTTACAAACACCACTAAATGTCAGAGCATATCATTTATTCATTGCGTGTTATATTATTTTTCAAATGAGATTATATGTACACCCTACTATATAAAGCTGAAGAAATATTCTCATAAATTATTCACTTCTGTATTGAGGAATTTATACAGTTTCTGAATCAATTTACAGACTATGTAGTGAAGGTCAAACTGCAAGGGTGGAGATTCAGAATTTGATTCGGGTCCTACTCCTGTTTCAGTGGCTGACCTACTGCTTGTTTTTCAATGCTGCCTTGCACTGGGAGTTGGCTGGCTCTGCTTTCTTTTCTCCTGTACAATCCTCATTTGATGTCCCTCACATGCAAATGGTGAGATAAAGCCGCCTCTTATTTTACTTAAACTTGGCATGTGAAACATTGTTTGCTCTGAGCTGCATAAAGACAAAGAGCCCCAGTATGCCTTTATGTTCATCCACCCACTGCTCAGCAATGTGCAGGCAAGTCTCCGGTCTGCAAACCTTCCTTCAAATGCTACCTTCTTTTGGTCAAGTAAGCGCCATAATCACATTCAATGCCTAGACGTATAAAGATGGTTCAAGTCAAAAAAATTACATGTAATGCAGGCAGACAATGAAGCCTTAGGATACAATCCTGTCTAATCAAACTGTTTTGAATCACCCGTGAAAGACATGCTTCAGATTGAACAGTTTTGCACTCAGAGGATGTGATCTGATCTTTTATGCCTCCTCCTCCAGTTAAGTTAGGTTTTCACACCGACAGCAGAGCTATTGTGTGCATGACATTTAGTGCTGGAAATGGATGCTGTGTCTTGGCAATCAAAGGAAAATCTGAGCACAAGCAATGAAAAGATATCTTCACAGTGTTCCTTGGTCTCTTGTTAGTTATTCAGCGTAGGGCAATTCAGCACAGAGGAAACACACTGAGTGAATGTCAGCGTTCTCAGCTCTCACAGAAAAAAAAAAAAAAGTAAAAAAAGCCAAAACTGATCTAAAACTGAATACGGACACTGAGGCTACCAGGACCCAGATTTTCAGTGCATACCAATTAAAAGCTTTCTGACAGCAAAGGAAATCCCAGGACCCAACTGGGGTTTACTTGGGAAACATACAATTTCCATCCAAGAGAGCAAGTTGGACGTCTGTCTTCAGGTCGTAGGGAAAAAAAATTAATTGCTTTGAGTGATTTGTATTCAGATGCAGATTTGTAGTATCTAGAAAGCAGTGTCATCCCAACCAGAAATTCCTCAACTTTTTGTAACCTCCTTGAGAGCAGTGTCTGTGGTCTATGTTTGACTGGATCCCAAGAGGTCAACACAGGTTCTTTGTGCAGGTGCAGCTCTAAGGTGTTTACGTCCATCAGTGAGGCTTGCCTCTTGCCCCAGACTGTGGAATATGGCTTTGGAAACTAAATTGTTTGGTTTTATTTTTATCATTTTGCCCATATAGGAACATGGGCAAGTAAATAAGGTATTATGGGACAGCTGAATGTCAAATGCAAGAAAAATTATCAATTTCTATATTTTCAGTTCTTCTGTACTACAGGACATGGAATTTTATCCACGCTTTTGGGTTTCTCTTATGCTAAAATATCTCAGTCCCTAAAAGTTGTGTGCCCTACAAATACAGAACTGGAGAAATTCCAATACCAGTAACAATGGGGTCAAAGGCATTGAATTGGTTAGGCATGCCTTATGCTACATAAGAAGGTGAAACACTCATGATTCTTTCTTAATCTGTCCTAAGAAATAATTCCTACCCAAGTTCTCAAAAAGTTGTACAGGGATTTGATTCTGGGAGTGTGAGCAAGACATGCAAACAAGCACCTGAGACAGCCCAGGGCAGCAGCCCTCTGTGTCTAGGACTGTGTCTTCTGTTGAAGAATGGGAGATGAAAAAGAGTTCATCAGGGATTTAACCAATTGCCTGGTTGTGTGTGGCTAAATTAAATCCTTTCTGACACCAGCATATGACCAAGATATGATTTGTTAATTATCAGTAAATTAAGATTTTGGACCAAAGTATATACTGTATGAAAGTGGCTAAGGTGCAAGCAGCCTTGCTCTTCTCATGGGCTGTTAACAAAAGGAGTGAACAAGGAAATTTAGGTTCAAAGATAGCAAGACTAGAAGGGAAGATTATAGGTAATTTTCTCCTCTTTTTTCTCTCCTTATAATTCTTGTTTTACAAAATGTGACATCCCAGCCTACAGGACTAAGCAGGATATTTTTTTCTAGATATGATATATCAAATACCTGGAATAAAATAAACGATACTGATTGTGACAAAATCATCAAGTAATTGTCATTAGACTGAGCAGTTAATACATTTCTCACAATACTTGCTATTTCACCAGTTTTTATAGAACTTACAGACCTCACCAGAAAAAAAAAAAAAAAAAAACCCTCTCTCTTTATCAGCGTCCTCTCTAGAGAGAGAGCCCCTTCCCAGCTGAAGAATCATGCACCAGCCTCTCAAATGTAATTCCCAGACCACATCCGAAATGCTGTGTGTGTGCCCGGCCCCTTTGTGCAGCCCGGCACAGTGAATGGACCAGAGCCATCTCCTATTTCTGCCTGCCACAGACTCCATCAGCATCTGACAAGTCCATTGGAGTCTACAGCTGTTTTTTCTTGAAATGGTTTCATAGATAGCCATCTGATAATGTACAGAATATAAATGAGCCAGAGAGCAAAAGTCATTAAAATCTAACCTACGTTACTCACAAAAGTGTGTAATAAATTGGATTTTAATCTAGAATTTCTACTTCTTTCAAGACAGAGGCCAAATAAAATTAAAGAAATTGGCCAAAGCACAAAATGGTTCTTGTAGTCTTTCAATCCTTTACTGTGTAGTGAGGATGACACCCTTCTCAATGAACAGTATTGTGTAATGATCATTTGTATATCAACTTTTGTGCAATTGGGTTGAAAGATGCTGCCTAAAAGACCTGCCAAGCATTTATGCCCTATAATTTTCTTTTTTTTTTCATATCTATATATTGAAAAATGGAGAATGTAACCAGCCAACTATGGTGACAAAGTTTTGCTCCTTCTGCAGTGCCACACCTTTTAAATGTTAATTCCAGCATCTGTAATTTTTCATTACATTTTTACTAAATTGATTCTAGAAGTCACCAAACAGTGTATTTACTATACAATGCAATTTTAAAACATGCATAAAAATATTACTGTACACAAATGTTTCTGTGGGAGAGTTAAGCTGTAGCAATTTAGCGTCACAGCACTAGAATGTGAGGCCCTTGGCAAGTTTTTATACTGGTTGAGCAATAAAATAAGGTTATCTAGAAGAAGCAGCTGAGGATAGATAAAGGGAAATATTTAAACAAGCCCAAACCTAATCAAAGTGCTTGTTTCATTAAATATGTTTGTATGAGTACTAAAAACCACAAGGAATGCACACGAATGTAAACCCAGACAAATGCATTTACAAATCAGGTTCCAGGTCACTGAACAAAGGATCTTGCCATTGCACGTAGCCACCGGCCTCTTAAGTGTAATGTATATAACGTTAGCCTGATTTCCACTAGAGAGTTGACATTATTTTGAAAGCTCCATCACATCACAGGACCTTACATCAATATTGACATGTCTGTGCGATAACAACTACTTAATACATAATAGATTCCAGACTTAATGGGTTTTCACCCCTAGAACTCTCCAAAAAGAGGAAAGGAATATCAATGGAAAGCCTTTGTAAACTGCTCTTTTGGGCAGTGAGCTTCTATTCACTTAACTATCTGTCAAGTGCAGCATGAATAGGCAACTGCAGTGAAAGTCCTAGAGATACTACAGAGAGGAGGGAGATCCATCAGAGAAAATGCCATCAGGTGATGCAAAGCATAAACGATAGGGCCAGCAGGGCCTAGTTTGCCTCCTTAGCACCACCAGAAAGTCATCTGATGTAAACCACCTGCTTTGTAAACGTTCTTCACACTATACCCAACCATGACGCATGTAGGCAAGTACCACATATGATGGTTTTATGATTTTCTGTTTTCAGTAAATTTCATATACTATTTAGATTGACATTCATACAATTAATCAAATAATCAACATCAAGAAATCTCTCTCTCAGACATTTACATGAAATGTAAACTTATCTACACAAACAGCATTTCCAATGCAGTGTAAAGTCTAAGAAAATAAAATTATTTTTAAAACCATATCTGCCCATTTCACAAACTGAATACAGATTTCACAAAGCTGAATGAATCTCCAATGACACACCACTCCTAGTTGTTCTGAAATTTGTCAGATAAATTCTCTTGGCTTGCTTTACCAGAGGAATCACTGTGTATATCCCAGCTCAACAAATCACTGTGTAATTCATGATGGGTTATCAAGGAACTGATAGAAAGCATTGTATGCGCAGGACTAGACTAAATTTAGAGAGGAGAGGTATGAATATCACACTCTGATTCCTAAACTGGAGTTACTAGTGCCCTTATTAGTGACTAATCACTGAGAAAATAATGAGTTTTTTTCTGGGAGGAATAAATCAAGCAACATTTAGATTTGAGTTCATTCTCAGGCAGATCCCTGGATCTCCAAACAGCTGACTTGTTCCATTGTGTCTTGAAAAGCCTGACTGAAGTCCTCCAGAGATCCCTCAAGGCTGCCTCCCTGGGCTCACACCTCAGTTGGGCATTCTCCCCCTGACCTGCCTGGGGAGCCCATGTAGCTGGGTTGGTGAAGCCACCCCTGAGCCAATCTGCCTCTCTGCATGCTTGTTTGCCAAACTTGCAAGAAAAGTGGACATATTGCTGCAGTAAGCCTCAATTCCTGCGCATCAAGCAGTTTTTTGCCTGAAAGTCCTACCAGCAAACATGCAGGCACTGATCCTGGCACTGATCCTGCCAGATGGCAGAGAGCCACTTTGAAGGAGCAAGGTGTCCAGCCAAAAGAGGTGCAACTTTTACCCTCAGAGAAGGTAGGCTTTCTGAAGGGAGACAAACTCTCCATGCGCCAGGAAGTGCCCAAGAACACTGTGCACTCCTCCAGAGACAAGACGGCTACATGTCATCTCTCAAGCCAGCCTGACCCAAGAATTGCTTATCACAATAAATTTTCCCAGTATGAAAGGCGTTTTTTATTGCTTTTTGCTTTAAGCACTAGGAAGAAAAAGCACGGCTGGAAAGAGATATCTGTGCACAGACTAATGGTAAGATTAGAGAGCAAATGGAAAATACTCAAAGATAAATCTTGCCTCTGTAGCAAGATATTAAAAACATATATAGAAAAGAAATGTGGTACAAACATGTTCATTATTATTTTTTCTAGGGCACTCACAAAAGCTGTTTTATTTGGCAGTGAATTTAACAGTCACTCATGTTGTTCAACTCTACCTTCAGATGACACTCCTGAATTAATTAACTATATCATTTTATCTGTCTGCTTCATGGTGCTTCTGCAGGAAATACGACCACAGGTAAATGCACCTCCCATATTTGCACACTGTAAAAACATTAGAACAGAAACAGGAAATCCTACTCCTTTTAATTTTGCACAGCCTAATGCATCTCTGAAAATAAGAGCACTGAACAAAACCTTCCTGTCATTTTATCTTTTGCTTCCACTGCCAGATTGAGAGCTCTTTAGGGGAACAAATCAATGAGAAGACTCCCAGCTGCAGAATGTGCACTGGCTCCAGCAGCACACAAAGTCTGCTCAACACCAGTAAGTCTCTGTAAGTCCTGTCTAGGAAAAGCCACACAAGCATCTCAGGATGCACTTTTTAAGTGGGCTATGTCTACCTTCCATCAGTAGCTTTATGGTTGGTTTTTTTGTTTTTTTGTTTTTTTGTTTTCATTTTACTTCATTCTTAGTTCTGAATGGCCACAAGTTGTACCAGAGGAGGTTTAGATTAGACATGAGGAAAAACTTTTTCTCTCAGAGTGGTCAGGCACTGGAATGGCTGCCCAGGGAGGTGGTGGAGTCGCCGTCCCTGGCAGTGTTCAAGAGGCGTCTGGATGAGGAGCTACGTGATATAGTTTAGTAGCTTGTGGTAGCAATGGTAATGGGAGGACGGTTGGATTAGATGATCTTGTAGGTCCTTTCCAACCTTGTGATTCTATGATTCTATGATTCTATGAAATGAGCTAAGGCTTATGTTCAAAATCCAGGAACTTCTGTGAAAGTTTCGAACCAGACCTCTACATAAACCTTGCAAATCCAAATGTGATTTTTCTTCTATGACTTCCATATTTTATTATTTTTTTTCTCTGTTGAGGTAGCTCACATTTCCTGTAACCACTCTAAGCACTAATGAAGGATTTCCCTTACGGGTTCAAATATTTCACTTGACCAGCTCCTTCAGAAAATGCATCACCTGTACTGGAAATCTTCCATTCCTGCAGCCTTTGCTTCCTCAGCAACACAGAAGGTATGTTTCATGATGAAGCATGAGGGGCCCTACCAACTCCTCTGTGTGATTTGAGATTGTGAAAGTGTTTTCTAAGAGCCAAAAGAAAGACCAAACAAACCCTGGGATCTAAATTAGGCCAAAAGAAGCTTAATAAACCAGGCTTCTCTGGAGAACTTCTAACTTTCCAGAGGCCTTGCCAACAGACCACAAGAAGATACAACAAATAAAGAAGACCACAAAATAGAGTAAGATTATACTTGTAAATCCTATTCTAAAATGCCCTACATAAAAAACTAGTTACTGTGATCTCAACATAAAAAATTCACTACTTTTAAAGACTTTTTTCAGAAAGGAAACATTAAAAAACATTTTGTATATTAAGCAATGTTGGATTTTTCATTTTTTTCTCCTATAGCTATAATTTTATGCTCTTGTATATTGAGTCTTTTTTTTTTTCTTTTTTTTTTCAAATTGCAGACAAACATATAGTATCTGCATAATGGAAACAGAGCACAATTAAAATCACAGAGCCGTATTCTGCATGTGCTTTGTAGAATCGTAATTTAGCCTTACCATTTCCTGCTCTGCGTTACAGAGCCATGGATCAAGAAACTATGTCCTCACCGCAAAGGTGAAACTGATACTCACATATTTGAAAGAAACCCAAGATTCATCCTCCAAAAAAACCACCCTGTTTAAAGTCAGTGGAGTTTAGTATTTTTTTTCTTCTACTAATACTGAATCAGCTTTCAGTGAGCTGTCATGTTGCTTTAGTTTGAGGAATAGAATGAGTGGATAGGAATACCTCCATACCCAGAGAGTCAGTGACTCAGTGTCTGGATGGAGATCAGTGACAAGTGGTGTTCCTCAGGGGTCTGTACTGGGGGCAGTTTTCTTTAACATCTTTATCACTTACATCGACAGTGGGATCAAGTGCACCCTCTGCAAGTTTGTGGATGACACCAACCTGCATGATGCAGTCAACACACTCGATGGACAGAATGCCATCCAGATAGATCTAAACAGGCTTGAGCAGTGGATCCAGGAAGTAGATCTAGGAGAACCTCACAAAGTTCAACAAATCCAAGTACATGGTCTTGCACTTGGGTCAAGGCAACCCCCACTATCAATACAAGCTGGGGGATGAAAGGATAGAGCATAGCCCTGCCGACTTGAGGGTACTGATGGATGGCAAGCTGGACATGAGCCAGGAATGTGCCCTCGCAGCCCAGAAAGCCAATAGTATCCTGGGCCGCATCAAAAGAAGCGTAGCCAGCAGGTCGAGGGAGGTGATCCTGCCCTTCTATTCTGCGCTGGTGAGGCCTCACCTGGAGTACTACATCAAGATATGGAGTCCTCAGTATAGAAGAGACATAGACCTGTCAGAGCACATTCAGAGGAGGACCATAAAAATGATCCAAGGGATGGAACACCTCTCCTATGAGGACAGGCTGAAAGAGCTGGGGCTGTTCAGCCTGGAGAAGACTCCAGGGACACCTGCTAGCAGCCTTTCAGTATCTAAAGGGGAGCTACGGGAAAGAAGGGGACAGACTCTTTAGTAGGGTCTGTTGTGGTTGGACAAGGGGAAATGGTTTCAAACTAAAGGAGAGGAAATTTAGGTTGGATATAAAGAAGTTTTTTACAATAAGGGTAGTGAGGCACTGGAACAGGTTTCCTGTAGAGGTGGTAGATTTGTCCTTGGAGACATTCAAAGTCAGGCTGGATGGGGCTCTGAGAAATTTGATCAAGCTGTAGGTGTCCCTATTCACTGCAGGGGAGTTGGACTAGGTGACATTTTAGGATCACTTCCAACTCAAATGATTCTATGATTCTATAATTTTTTAATCTGGCAGTGGGTTCACAGACACCGTAATGCATGTTTCAGTCACATTTCCCCTATGAGGAACTTGATCTGAGCACCCTCACATCTGCCAGTGTGAGGACCCCCTTCCTGGAAGCATTCAATATCACAGTTCCTTCTGTGAAGTTAAATGATAAAGCCCACAGCAGGCTGTTAAAAAGGACTAGGTCAAATACAGATGCATTTCCAACACTGACAAAAACCAGGATGGGAAGCCAATAGGGCAAATATACATGGAGGGAGGAACATGCTAGTGGAGAGACTGCTAAGGACAGAGGTAGCAGGAAGTCTCTTTTCCCCAGCTGTTGTAGCTTCAGATAGAGAGTGTTATAAGGATATGTACAGGTTGGATAAGGTAACACTCTAGATAACTTTATGCTTTTTAACCAAAGGGTATCATTCAGAAGGCATTCGTAATGGCACAGAAAGCTACCTACTCACAGCTTCACCAGCAACTAATGTGTAAAACACTTCACCTTCACTACAATTAAGTCATTCAGAAGAAGGAAAAAGAGTTGGTATAATTTAAGACTTCCCCCAAAGCAAACAATTATACATTACTATAGAAATATTTGGTTATTTGCTGAAAACATGAACATGCTTCCTTTGCCTTGAAGTGTATTTTTTCATAAATGTCAGAGTACTTATGTATCAGCAGGAAAATTATCCTGTGAAAAGGCACATTTCTCATAACATGACCTTGCAAATGACACCTTGCATGAGTTTATTCCTGGCTGGCTGGCTGGCTGCTAGAGAGCTAACATTAATTGCAAACAATGTTCTTTTTAAGATTATTCTTGAATAAAAAGGTGACTTTTATAATTGTAAGGCTATAGAGAAACAGCCTGTTCGAAAAGAACTTAAAATGTGGCACTTGATTAATGACAGGTTGGTCAAGTGTAACTTAACAACCTCTGATAATAATATTAAATCCTTTTCATTCTTTTTTTATGTCAAATTAAAATCATCCTACTACAAGCCCATGTACATCATGTGTGTTTTTACCTCTTCACCTCAGCATTCACTTTTACCAAACTACTTAGTTTGGTTTTAGCTTTTAAATACCACAGGAAGCTATTAGACCATAGAACACATCTTTTTGTAGATACGATCTACTAATTAAACACAGATTAATTATTTCTGCATTTATAGCCTTGACTAGTAACAACAAGCTGACCTTTATGTCTCTTCCAAAGCCAACACAAGGAACTGTTTGGGGTGCTTGTTTATTCCCTTAAAACTGCTCCCTCTGAACAACCCCCCAAGCTTTGGCTCTCTCATAGCTCAGGGAAAGGTACCGGCTGCCCTCACAGCAACATTCTTGACTTTTCAATGCCTGGATTTGCAAATAACTCTGCACGTCCTACAAATACAGGAGTTTAGGCTGAACAAAGAATAGACCAAAGAAAGATGCCTCTCAGCTCATCGCTTGGCTTCAATTACTTCCTCAACTTCCAGCAGTGTGAGCCAAAACTCCTTGACGTACAAGAAGCAAGCAGTGCTTAGTAAACACCAATGGCAGATTCCTCCAGCCAAAACACAAAATGTTCCTTGAATACCATGAAAGAACCATACCTCACCTTTGTATACTAAGAAAATATTATGGGAATACAAAGTTGCTAATAAACTGTATATTCGCATCTCAGCTAAACACACACAAATATTTTCTATGTGTTAATGTACAAGCTGAGCTAGAAACTATGAGTTGGTACAGTCTGCTGTTCCTTCAGCAATATTTAAAGTAGAAGAACTAACAGTTTAAGGTGGGAACAGGAGAGGGAGGCACCGCACCCCAGTAACCCACATGAGGATTGGTGCTCAGCTCTTCTCCAGGCTGGGCCCTCCATCCCACTTTCTTCTGCGCAAAAGCTGGATGTTCTGCCCTGTGGTTCTGGTGCCAAGCCCTGCTCCTCATTTTAGTCACCCACTTTCCTTCTTCTTCAGAACTTACCACAGCCTGGGGACTGCCCTAGCCCTGGCCCTGGCCCCAGCACAGCAGCCTGGTCTCTGTTTGCCTCCTCCAAACAGTTCCTCCTGAAACGCCCTATGGTCACCACAGTTACACAAATAAAGGGATTTCCAGTTTAGCAAACTTCATTATTTTTGATGTAAGTCTTGTCAAATGCTTCTTCCTCCTGACGTAACTAATAGAAAATTCCAGGAAATCATTCATAAAACTGAGGAAAATATGAGTGGATGTTTGGTCTGGCTGGAGACGCAAACAGAGCAACTAGGCAGGACGGTCCTGGAAGACACACCAGGATGCTGCTCCAAGCTTTCAGAACTCTATTTTGTCATAGATTTTAATTCAGGATACGCAGTTTTCCTGTCACCTAAGTCATGGCGTTTCGCCCATTTCTAGCTCTGTGGGAGGAGGATGAGATGAATGCTCCATGCCACAGTCCAGGCCTCCTCCCCGCTAACACCACTGCCAGCCTGCAGGGCCCAGCACGGAATGTGTGGCTAGACACATTGGAACACAGCACTGCTTCTCGGGTTGAAGAGCAGAGAATAAAAGGAGAATAAAACAGGACAGTGCTAAGGGCTATTGTTATCTCCCAGGCTGTGCCGTGTTTATTTGCTGTGCAAAATTTTCAAAACAGAAGTTTTCTGCTACTCTGTGTCTGTAAAACCTCTTAGCTAAGGCTCACCACACAGCAGTACCAGGAATATCAATACAGCATTACTCATCCTCGTTTCTAGCAATACCACTCACCAGAGAAGTGCTTATTTCACACATGTAAAATAGATTTCCAAAACAAATGATTTAAATACATATTACTATTCTTATTTTACTGTGCTGATAAAGAAAAAAAAAGTCATTTAAATAATAATGCAGTAAAACTATACTATTATGCTTTTAGAATTATATACTAAAAGCTATCAGAAATAAGTGATAAGTGCTAGAAATATTCGCATACCTACCAGCACTCCTCTCATTGAGCACATAGCTTGTGCTGTTTGGAGACTACTTCTGCTTACTGCTTTTCTGCTCACTTTCTCTCATGAGCCTGCATTGCTTCCCCATGTCTTTTCCTTCTCCAGATAACGACAGTCTCCTTTCAGCTTCCTCCTCTTTCTACTTTTACGACCTCTTCAAGGATCGTGCCTTCATCCTCTGGCTCGCCTTCACGCTGCCAGTGTTGTTTGTGTGATCGCTCCGAGGAGAATTCCCTTTGCTGCAGCTTCCTGTTGCTATGTGACCTCTGTGCTGGTGTTCTGCTCCACTGTGCTGTGTGTGCCACACCGTGCCAGGTCGTACTGTGCCATTCTATGCTGTGCCATGCTGTGCCATGCCATGCCATGCTGTGTTGTGCCATACCATGCTGTGCTGAGCCATGCCATGCTGCGCTGTGCCATGCCATGCTGCGCTGTGCCATGTTGTGCTGTGCCATGCTGTGCTGCCTGGCCCTGCACACCTGCTCAGCCCTGTGCACCCCGCTCTGCTCCTGCCCTCTCCAGGGCTCAGCTTTGTCCCCAGCACTTTGGGAAGCTGAGTCACTGAAAGTGGACTGCATAATTCCAAAGGTGTGAGGCAGTTCATATGAAATCCAAAGGTGTGATTGTAAAGAATGTAAGACACCACAGGAATAAAGCCACCTCTCAGTCTGAAAGCAAAGCTCTTTTAAGGTTGTTTTTGCATAATTGTTTGTAATGCTTTGTTTTGTAAATTCAAGTAAGAATGAATTCTATTATGTGAAACTGTAACACCCTCCATGTCACATAAGCTTTGAATTATGTGCTGAAAGCTCCAGTTGCAACCACTTGAGTAACAGGAGGGTAACTACAAAGTATCTGGCAGCAGCAAGAGGCCTGGTTTGGTTGCTGAGAGCAAAGTCATGTTAGCAGAGGGCTGCCAGACTTCCCCAGCTTGGCTGCAAGGCAGAGCGAGGCAGAGCTCAGCTCGCAGCTCAGCTTCCACTGCAGGTTTATCCCAGGTTCTGGCGGGTGCCTCAGCAGCGCTGCACTCCCTGCAGGGACAGCCGGTGGGCACATGGTGATGGTATTACTGCTGCCTGTTTCCGTAGGAACCTCATGCAGCACTGAGGGTAAAAACATGTGGTGAGAGAAAAGTGCATTCAAATAATGCAACTTCTCACACCCACAATCAAAAAAGGAAAATATTTATAAACAATTCTGCCTTTATTTATAAAGTTTCCATGGTTCTCCTTTGTCAGATTCCATCTGTGCTTTCCCTGAGACAGCTCTTACGCTGCACTTATTCTCTGCCTCTAATTTCTCAGAAAGGAAACACAATTTCATTCAGAGGCTCATCAGAGACGGTGCATTTATCTAATACATTTTAAGGCTGGATATTAGAAGGGGACAAAACAGTGACACAGAAGGCCCCATACCTATGCCACAACATCTTGAGGCACTGCTGTATCAGGTAATGCTACCTGCTCCAGTTTGGCTGTGGGCAATGAGGCTACTGCATGGGAGAGAGGTAGAACTGGTCAATCAGTTTCCCTGAATGCCAAAGGAAGAGCAGCGCTGCATCCCACGAGAACTAGTCTGGTCCTGTGCAGACTTATAGCATGCATTTAATGTGTAGGGCAGTGTTTCTACCCACTCTTTGAACACCATATCTACAGATTTGCATTGCTGTTATGTAGGAAATGGTGTCAAGCTGCAGGATGTTCCCTGCAGATTAATAGTGGAATAGGAGCAAATGCTGGTTCATAAATAAGATGAAGGATATTAACTCAAAACAGTCAGTAAATCCTTAGGAAACTTCCTGACCTCTGTTGTTTATTGCTATTAAAAATGTGGAAAAAAATCCCCTGCATTTTTTCTATATGACATAGCCACCAGTGGTATACAGAGTATATATTAGCAAGTCTTTTGGCTCTCCCTCAGCACTGTAGTCATCATAATTTGTTATTTTGAGGAAAAGATGTACATATGTGTTGGGAGGACTGGGGGAAGGAAATCATTAGTCCTCAAAAGCTGCACTCAGAGATCAAGCTTCAGTTTCTTCATTTTCTGAAAAGTCTTTGCATCCCCATAGCTTCAGTTGCTTAATTTTTATTGTCATTTCAAACTTTAGACACCAGCTCTCTGAGCCATTTATTTCATCCTTCCCTTTGGGAAACTCCTATTTCTTTTATCTCAGAAGATTCACCAGAATACGACTATATGGCATTTCTGTGACATACACATGTGCACAGGAGGAAATGAGAGCAGAAATACATCATCAGCATTTGAAAAATACGTTTACTGGACTCATAACCAGGAAGCAGCTATGAATGTATATGGTAATGGGCAAAACTAAACCTTTGCTATCAGAGGGATTTAAAAAGGGGAAGAGCATATGAGACAGGTAATTACATCCACTTATTACTTACAGCTTTTACTGAGATCTTTGCCTTACAAATGCTTGTCCCCTGTGCATTTCACCTCAGTATACATTCCTCCTATCAATATCCCTTATGCACACTTTATTGACACGCTTTTAAGAACTTCCCAGAAAAGGCTTTGGCTTGTGTGAGGGCTACTAAGATTTCAGTACCTTATATTCTTGTTCCTCAAAAGATATCACTACACAAACTATTCCAAAGAATGCTTACGGGGTGGCAACACTCTGATGCCCATAAATCTAAGGACAACTGTTGGAAAAATTAAACTATGAAGACTCTAAGCAATACAAATTAATTAAACAAGGCAGAGGAATGTTTTAACAAATGCCCTCCAGCCACATAGCCCATCTATACTTTAAAGATAGAACACAGAACGGCCTGGGTTGGAAGGGACCTCAGAGATCATGAATCTCCAGATTCATGATCAATTCAAAGATCATGCTATCATATTTCCATCAGCAGTAGATACAATCATCTTCAAATACAATCCTTTGCCTCCTGGCAGACTCTTGAAAAGGAGATGGAGGCATAACCAATGCCTGACATGACCAAGTGGATGATGAAGGCTCTGCATAGTCCAGCCCCAATTTAGGTAAGTGATGCACATTGGAAAATATTTTCTCTTTAAAAACTTTGGTAGCAACATTTTTAGATTCAAAACAAATGGTAGAACTATTTTATTAGATCAACTTGAGTTACAGTGCCAGGGAGAACGGATGAATTTAACAGACATGATACTGTCATTTAGAGGGGGGCCTAAATTGCAATATATGACACACTTTCCTTCTTTTTCTTTAATCCCCTTTTCTACTCTCTCAGCACTGCTCACGAAAGTTAAGTAATTCACTGACAATGAAACTTGATTTTCTACGTAATATTTCCTGGACATTCCTAAGGGTTTTGTAAATCAGAAGTTAAAAATTATTGATCTCTCCCTCTGTTGAGGCCTTGCATAAGACAAGACCACCTTTGCTGCACAATTCCTCATGATTTCTTTTAATAATTGCTAACCTATGTGAAGAAGCTCCCATAAGATTGAAAGTGATGCCCATCAGCCCTGCCACTGCCCTTAATATCCACATAATTCTCTTTATCTCCTTTGTAGAAGGCCACTGTTTTCGCCATGCCTTGAACACACTGATAAGCAGGCCAAGTGACACACCAGCCTGAAGAAGCGGTTGACTTTCCTCTTCAAATCTACATTCTCTGTTTTTTTTTTTTTTTTGCACAAGAGATCCTTTCTGCCATTGTTACTCCATTTATGAGCTTCTCAAGGAAGGCTAGGAAAGCACTGGGAGCTAACAGATATCCTATCTACTGTGAGTTTTCACCTCATACTGGTTGCCTGGTCTGCGCTGTTCATTAAGATCACTGACCTCATAACATCTGAGAAGTTTCTGGGAGTCAACACTGTCTACCTCTAGTGATTCCAGAAAAAGGCTTTATGAACTCCCAAGTGGAGTGCTTTACTAAAGCAGACCAAACAGCTCCCAAGTCCTGTCAGCTCCAGACATGGAGCAGCAGCCTATTTTGCAGATAGGCTTCTCTGTACTGTGAATCTTTTGAGAAGGACTTAATCTCACTGAGCAGCCATCTTATGGTGACCTGTGCAGCTTAACAGCTCACCTTTCTAAGGCACTATCTGCAGAATTGACTTTCCTCATTCTTTATTTAAGAATCATTTTTTTTCTTTCTGTGTATTACATAACACATGTGACCTTCTGAACAGCTCCTCCTTCTATGCATCATCTTGCTCAGAGCCATGTACTCTCTAGACCTTGTTTTCCTAAGACCTCTGGCCAGTGCTCTTGACTTCCTCCAGTAAAATGCAATCCTCATCATTTTCATGCATGTAAAGGTCTATATTTTGAATGCTGGATAAATTTTGAATATTTGGAATATTTTCCTGAGACCATCAAAGACTCAGCATTGATGATCTCAAGCCTGCCTGGCAATACTTCCTTCTTAGTCCTCATTATTTTAAATACCTCTCTCAGCTTGAATATGTAAAGATAATTCTGCAATTTCAAAGTTCCTGACAGATTGGTTTATTTTCACTTTAGCTGTTTGCTCAAGTTTTCTGCAATGTTTTTAAGGGTTTCCCTGCTCATTATGTATATGACTCTTCAGTATCCCACTGCCTTTTCACAGGCCTGGATATCTTCTAATATCAATACACAAACATTTCTTGCAAACTGCTCTTTAGACCCTTGCCTCATAACAGAACCGCTTGATTTCCTGAATCATGCAGACAATATGAGAAGATTTCATATATGTTAATTACACAATGGACACAGAATAGCCATCCCCTGAGATGCTCTAATACCTTTTGAAGATCTTTAAAAAGGGAATCTGCATGTGGCAGTCACCTGGGTTTAGGAGAACACACTGCTTATCAAATCCAAATTTCATTAATTTATAGAAAAATTAATAATAGAAAAGCAAAACTCATAGGCATTAGACAAGAAAGAAATAAATATTTTTTTCTCTATATAATATTACTCAGTGTAAACACTTTGCAGAAGCATCTAATTCAGAACATGCATGAGTTTTATGAGAGGTACAACAAAAAACCTAATCTTAACTTACACACTTCATCATTAAATAAATATGTTGTGAATTAGATGAGCACTGGGCAGACAGACAAGCGCAGAATCGTATGGCTAACCAAATGCATTATTTATCAGCTAGTAGAGCTTCTGTAATACAACCCTGTACACTGACTTATTTATGAAGTGCAGTAAGAAAGACACTGAACTAGTGTATGAACAAAATACAGTTGTGTGTTCTGCTAATATGCAAACTAAAAATGAAACTAACAAATATGAGCCAAAACGAGGCCATAATGTTCTATCCACACTTTAAGAAATATTAACACAAATATGTCAAAACAAATGAAGGCAGGCACTTATAATAACTGTGAAAGATGACACCAAGCTTCTGGTTTCTCAAGCCACCAAAGAGCTTGTGCATTACAGGCAGCAGGACTGAGAGCTTCCCTTTACGTGAAACTCATCCTCCTCCTAAGCACTGATAGCAAACCATTCCCATCATTGCCAAGTTTGGCACAGATAGAGATTCGGGTTGGCACTGCTAAGACTAAACTACAATAATCCTTTAAATTAAAATTTGTCACACAACACCAGGAAGGTGACTCAGAATGCAAAATCCTTTTCTCCACACTTCTCTGGCCTCTAGGCCCTGCTGGCAGTGCCAGGGTGATGCAGCATCAGTGCCTATTCTTACTGTAGTCTCTCTGACACCAACCCTTTTGCAGAATCACAGGAGGCAATGGGGACAAACTAGGACTGAAAAATATCCTCTCTCTTCTTTAAATCAGAGTCAGAGTGTTGGTACAGTATCAGTAACTCCTGGAGAACAGCTCTCTGGCATCACACTGTCTGGAGTTGAATTTCTAATCCCGTAACTGAAGTACCTAAGATTGCCTTGCTCAGTTCACTGGCATGCAGAGCAATGCCAAAGGGCTACACTTTTCTCTCACTTTAACTAAGAAATGGAAATGGAAATTAGTTCCTATTACTGACACTGCCTTCTAAGACTCTGGATCCTGTAGTTCTTCATATGAACTACAGGAATCTTTTCGTGCCTTCATAAGCCACTGCGCACCCAGTTACTGATGTTTTAAGTTGGTGTAACTGTTTAGGATAGTATTCTAGTTTGCTTAACTTTAGGCAGAATTAATTTGTAAAACAACAGTGCCAACAAAGAAACTCCAAGTGTCACTGATGAGCATACAGCTAAATAAATTATTTTCTCAATTATTCGTTTCACACACTAAGCTGTAATAATTTTGACTTTCATTTTCTTGCATTTTTTAGTTTTCAGGTTAGCAGCCTTCTTGCATTTTCTCAATCTCACTCTTTCCAGAAGTGATGACTGAAGTTTTGCATGAGTAAGCTGAAATTTAAAAACTGAAGATCAGGGATGTGTTAAAATAGGAAAACTTTTTGGATGAGGGGAGAGAAGAGCGTAGCAGGTATTTTCTCAGCTGTAAGGAGTGAGGGCATGCGACATAAATGGTCTCCTAAATGTTCAGACACTGAGGAAAACTGAGTGCAAAGAAGCTACTGAGGCTCTCTGCTGTTATGTGGCCTGAAAAGAACAGTCTTTATGACTTGCTCTGCTTTGGCTAAGTTCCCATATTACCAGCAAAACAACTGCCTAGCAACCCAGACTTTCCCACAACATTTCCTCACACGCATTGTATGCCCAGAAAAAAGTACAGCACCTAGTATTCTCTCTGGATAATCCCCTTATTTGAGAGCTATATTTATTTTTTTGTGCACATTTGAGCTCTAGCTCACAGGGCAATTGCTGTCATGACAGACACTGCAGGCAAAGTCAAACCAGTCCTATATGTGCTGCAAGCTGTACAGTAACTGTGCACCCGGAGCAGGTTATCTGTGCATCAGACAGACAGCAAGCTTGCTGCTTCCCTCCACTGTGTTTCCCCTAACAAAGGCAGGAAGCCATGACTGCTAGCAAAAAATGTACAGATATCCTTTCTATTGAAAAATCTGTTTTGTGAACAGAAAGGGAGGTCTCCAGCTTGTGCCTCAGAAGGCTGGGGAAGTCCATCTGACGACATAAATAGTTCAGTAATTTAAAATACATGCTGGTTTGAACATGTGAAATACTTTTTTTTTTTCTTCATTTACTGCCTTTAAGGAACAATTACAGTCATACAGTAGATTTACTGGTGATTATATTTTCTTATGTGGCATCTCAGCTGCAGCAGCATCTTGCAACTGAATATTTAAGGTGCTTTCCTCGCAGTTTCAGCATGAGTTGCCTTTATCCTTCTACCGCTGATCCTGAGCAACATACTGATAGGACTGCTGAAAACCCCAATCTGCCCATATGTTACATGGAAGCACAAGTCTTCTCATCCCTCCAAAAGACATCACAGTCTGAGAAACACTATAGATAAGCTGCAACTGGCATAAATAAGACAGCACTCTTAATCATATATACAGAAATTAAGGCAGCAACTTACTTGCAGTCTTCATAACTTCCTCAGGAACACTCTTTTCAAATGAGTTGAACAGGAAATTGTGGTAATTAGGGGTAAGCTGCGTGCCTGCAGCTTAAACCACCAGTTGCAAAGTGCAAAGGCAGCCAGCACTGGATTGGTGAGCTACAAGCAATTGCCACCTCCCCTCCTTGCACTTTACTTGTAAATTTTAAACAAACAGCGTGTGGAGAGAAGTTCTTTTAACAAAGATCTATATTAAATATGTCTGTGAAAAGGCTTGATTACTCCTAATAATAGCTCTATGCTTGGAACATTAATACCTCATATGAAATGCTCTGAAACCTAAAAATGAAAAGCATCCTGGATGTCCTATCATTTATTATTGATTTTATCAGGAGATGTATTTTATGTCTTTTCTAAAGGCTATATTGACCTTTTACAGCCTCTTGGTCATATAGGTATGAATGTGAACAAATCAGGAGAAGAGAAGTGGGCTGAGGCAGAATTTGGTCAGCAGTGATTCAGGACTATGATTCGACCACCTCCTTGCAACAGTTTCATAGAATCATTATGGTAGGACAAGACCTCTAAGATCATCTAGTCCAATAACTGCTCACCTACCACCAATACTTCCTCACTAAATCATGTCCCTAAGTATCACAGCTACCCTTTCCTTAAACATCTTCAGGGATGGTGACTCCATCATCTCCCTGGGAAGCCTCTTCCTCATCACTCTTTCTGGGAAGAATTTTTTCCTAATATCTGTCCTGAATCTCCCCTGGAACAACTTGAGGCCATTCCCTTTAGTCCTATCACTAGTTACATGGAAGAAGAGGCCGACCCCCACCTTGCCATAGCCTCCTTACAGGTAGTTCTAGAAAGCAATAAGGTCTCCCCTGAGTCTTCTCCAGACTAAAATGTCCCAGTTCCCTCAGCTGCACCTCACAGGACTTGTGCTCCAGACCCTTCACCAGCTTTGTTCCCCTTCTCAGGACATGCTTCAGGACCTCAATGTCTTTCTCGCAGTAAAGGGCCCAAAACTGAACACAATACTCAAGGTGCGGCCTCACCAGTGCTGAGTACAGGGGGACAATCACTTCCCTGCTCCTGCTAGCAACACTATTTCTGATACATGTCAGGATGCCATTGGCCTTCTTGGCCACCTGGTCACACAGCTGGCTCACGTTCACCCAAGCACTGACCAGCACCCCCAGGTCTATTTCTTCTACATAGTCCTCCAGCCACTTTGCCCCAAGCCTGTAACATTGCTTGGGGTTGTTGTGGTCAAACTGCAGGACCTGACACTTGGTCTTCTGGAAGTTCATCCCATAGTCCTCAGCCCATCAATCCAGCCTGTCCAGCTCCCTCTGTAGGACCTTCCTACCCTCAGGCAGATCAACACCTCCCCTCAGCTTGGTGTTGTCTTGCACTCTTACGAGGGTGCACTCAATTCCCTCATCCAAATCATCAATAAAGATATTAAGCAGGACAAGTCCCAATACCAGCCCCTACGGAAAACTGCTCGTGACCAGTAACCAGCTGGATTTAACTCCATTCATCACCACTCTGGGCCTGGCCATCCAGCCAGTTCTTTACCCAGCAAAGAGTGTGCTTGTCCAAGCCACGGGCAGCCAGCTCCTCCAGGAGAATACTGTGGGAGACAGTGTCAAAGTAAGTTCATAGTAAGGAGACTGCTAGCTGAAAGCATGCCAGCTTCCTTCAGCCTTTAAAACAGGAATGACAATCTCTTTTTTGTTTCCAAATTAGCATCTAACAGATGCAGAAGGCTGCCACTAATATCCAGCTCACAGAAATATGCATCTAACGCTGTGAAACCATGGAAAAGCTCTGATAACATCTGATACTGCAGGCAGTTTGGCATGTCTTTAATAACTGGATTGCCTCACCAAGATTTATACTTTCAAATCTGCATTTTTGTCAGTCCATTAGCAATCCCATTGGGTGATTAGATAAGGTAGAGACTAGTGGCAGAACAATGAAATATTCATGAAAGTGGATGAAATGCTGTTAATTAAGTCATAATTGTAAGACCAAATTCTGATTGTTGTGACACCTGAAGAATTTAGCAGGGATGGTGTGGCTGTAGAAGACAGAAGAATTACAGAAAGGAGCACAGGATTGCTGAAGGGCAGATATAGCCTACAGAACCTGTGTTTCTGGGCATAAGTCAACAAACCTGCAGAATGCCCTCAGGATTACAGTCTGACTTTGCAGGGTGAGTGATTAAGGAAAAGTATTTGTCTGTAAACTGAGTCAGCTCCATGGCATAGACTCCAGGAGGTCTGGCTTATGCTGCTACATATCAGACTGAAAAATCACTAGAGATACACATGTAAAAGGAAACATCTGTTCTAGCAACCAAAGCAAGTCAGCATTGCTCTGTTGCATAACACAAGTAAAAGTATGTAGAGGCTCTCTGAAGGAGAAGTTTACCTATTTCAGTGAAACTGTATCTGGTTTCTTTGCATTTTTCCCCATTGAACATACCCAGTCCTTCCTTACTGCATTTTCAGGCGGTTTAAGCAGCACTGAGTGTCTGGAAAAACATAATTTGAACCTCTTTCCTCCACCAAATGCACCTGCTATGCAGGATAGTTGCTATCACGTGTAACTCTGAAACTTCTTGAGGTACCTGAGAAGGTAAATGATAGAATGATATTATCATAGAATTGCTAAGGTTGGAAAAGACCTTAAAGATCACTGAGTCCAACCACAACCTAACAAAACTACCCTAACAACACTCCACTAAATCATGTCCCTGAGCAGTGACATCTCCAGCCCTCCCACTCCCTGCTATCTTCTTATCAACAGATACATGAGATTCAGACATTGTTTACTCAGGGGAGGGAAGAACAATGAGAAGAAATATCCTTGATAGTTGTGTATGTGGATGGGGATGCATGACTGTGAGATGAAGGGGTTATAACAGGAGATCTGACAGGAATGGTATGACTGAAGTAAAAAGGCTGTCTTCTGACACACCAGTCTTCCTGAAATTAATGTAGAGCAAAAGGTCCTTTTGCCACTGAGTTTCGTCTTTATTTCCACTCTGTGTTTCTCTTACTGCCTTAACCCTTTCACTAGTTTCTTTTCACCCAGCTCTTCAATTTCTAGCTTTCCAACTCCTCTTGCCAGAAAGATTTCTAGCAAGTAATGATATAAATGAAAACAAAAGTATTTTTGTGTCATAATTGTTTCCTTTTCTCCCATCCTCTTCAAAGCAAAATGTTTTATGTAACTCTTTCGGGAGCTTGGGACTTGCAAAAATCTCTACCTTTCTTTTTTTTTCTCTTGCTGCTTTTTCAGGTACAACCACTATATCAATTAAATATTGCTAAACCAGTTATGGAAATTAATCCGGAGCTCCTGTTTTCTCTTAGCCCCTCACTCTCCCAAGAATCACCAATTCTTGTAAGCTGTAATGCATGGAGGTAACACAACAGCAGTATGAGAGGGAGCAGAGGGCCCAGCTGCTACATGCTAGGGCTCAGCTTCACAAAAGGGTGTGGTGTTGCAACAATTGTCTTTCAAGTGACTGGTTTAATTTAGACTCCGGAGCCCAAA
Organism: Pavo muticus; assembly: GCA_016647715.1. Classification (NCBI taxonomy): domain Eukaryota; kingdom Metazoa; phylum Chordata; class Aves; order Galliformes; family Phasianidae; genus Pavo; species Pavo muticus. Next base: position 1,404,015 of record JACDJE010000130.1, read on the forward strand.
TCCCTGTGTGGAATCTATAACAGGTAAAGAAGAACTACTGCTAGCAGGAATACTTCCAGCCTGAGCTCTGCTAGGGGTTCAAATGCAGGTTCTGATGATTGTTTGCCTACCTGCCTGTAAGATCCCCTGGAGGAGCTGGGTCTCATGCACCTGTTTACTCCAAGCAAACATTTCCACCTTCTCTATACTCACGGATATGAACTCTTTCCTGAACCTAGGCACCTAGGTTCAGGAAGAACTAGGTGCCAGTTCTTCCTCACACGCACTGTCATAGCTGTGTGATAAGAAGAGAAGATCTCTAATTCTTAATAATCCACTTGTTGGAACAGTATATAAAAGGTCCAAATTCAGTTTTTACCTCCTTAAAAAATATTCCAAACTCATATTTTCCTATCAAAATGCTATTATTGTCAGATTCTATGACAGAAGTGGCCAACATTGATGACTTTAAATACGTATTAAAATGCTACAAGTCATACATGAAGAAGTGGAAGCAGTTCACCGGGAAGTGATACCAACATAGCTCTGGAAGTTCTACCAACTTTGGCCTCAGTATCACCTGACTCTTCACTTTTTCCTGCAGCACTTTACCCAACATCCCAAATGTCATTTTGCTTCTGACATAACTATGACATAACTATTTGACTTGGAGGCTCCCTTTATACTCATTAACATCATATTGCTTAGGATTCGCAAACTAGTTACTTTTTAAACAACATCTGATGGGATGAGGTTCTTTCGATTCCTCCTGTTGAAAATATTGCTCTTTGTTTTAAATATTTATACATTCACTGTGTCTCTCCATAGCCTTGATGTTTAAGCTTTCAACTAGGTTTAAGGAAATCCATTTATTGCTAGGGTATTCAATATAAAGTATTCACAAGAGTGGAAAGAAAAACAGGAGACTTCTTTCCCTTCCCCTCTCTGCATAAGTTGTCTAGTCATTAAGTTACTATTCAGCTATATCTTTTTCTTATTGTTTTGTAAAGCTGTTCATTTTGAATTAGAAAATATTGAAACTGTCTCATCCTATAACATCCTACACCTAAATGAAGCATCTCTATGAAACGTTAGTTCAAAAATTCACAAATGAAAGATGAACAAGTGTTTAAACTTCTGTTTAACAGGGAAAGTAGTTTAAGGATAGATGGAATCAAATTAATTGAATAACAAATGGACCTAATCTTACCAGTGAGCTCAGCAAATATTTGCTTAAAACAAAAATCTCAGTGTAGCTTATCTATGCATGAGGTAGCAACAGATTATATACAAAACATGAATTCAAATCCTAAGAGAACTTCTTTAGTGGAAACTTGGCACACAGAAACTCCCATCGGGTTGCACAGAAGTGGATGGCTTTGTGGATATGAATTTTAAATCAGATACCCAAATCTTTGCTTTTTCTGATGTAACACTCCTGAGGCTAAATGAAACTCTGAAGTGTTTTTCCTTGCTGAGATACATCTTCTCATGAGATTAATGAGAATACCAACTGCCATTTTCTCTTGGGATCCAGGCAAATGTTTGGATAAACATTGGTGAGGAAGATTCCTGCTACCACTGATTGTACTTGGATAATTTTATGCTATTACCTGCCAAAGCATGAATCCCTCCATTGCATTTATTCAACTATATTATCTTAGTGAGACACCTTCCTATCCTCACCCAAACAAAGGTAATTGCAAATACAACCATTTTCTATTTGCAACAAATTCAAACAGTTCTCAGAATGATCAGATCTGCTGCATTAGACCTGTAATTTAGATCTGTAATTCAGGACTGAAAATGAAGACTGTAGAGGTTCACTGGGCTGAGAGACAAATACCTGTGGGCTAAATAATTGCTGTCAACAGTCATTTTTGACGTACGCTGAATGGAAAAAGAAGCCACAGAAATTCTTACTATAATTGTGGATCTCTAGAGCAGATAGTACTTTCTGTAGTAAATAGATGCTTATGCAAGTTTATTTTATTGGTTAATAAGGAGCTGTTTTGGAATTCAGTCTTTTTGTTATGCAAAGCTCTTCCTTCACATTAGCTATTCTCATTAAGAAGCAACAGTCCTGAGTAACATTTATTTTAAAAAATGATCATTCCTTTTTAGTTTACTTCTTCAATTAAATTATGTTGCCTCATAGTGTGGGAACAGACAAGGGTAAATTTAAAATGAAGTATAACATCAAATCCTCCTTTTTAAAAAGGGAAGCATTTTCAATTCAAAGATCCTCTTAAGGAAGAACCTCTGAAAAATATCCGTATCACTGAAACGTTTCGGGGTGCTTCTCCTCCACTCCTTGCAAAGATTTGTTCCCAGCAGTATATTTGCTAGTTCTTTGCAAACTACAACTCTGAAATCAATACTAGACACTTCCTTTTCAAATTCAAAAACGGAGATTGATTTCAGCCAGTTGAAATACAATATCCAAACAATTCCTCATCAAGTTCTAAGAAAATTTATTATCACAGCTAGAAGTAATCACTCATCACGGGAATTCCCACTGTGCATGTGAAAGAAAAGAATGAAATAAAGAATCTTCCTGCCCCACTGGATTGATTCAGATCATTGTAAAGGAAAGATCATAGGCTTAGATGAGTTGTAGAAATGTATTGATGCTAACATTGTACTGCAAAAAGTGTTTACAACATGAGCAAAATCAATCGCTTTTGTTTTATTTACCTCAGCAAGAACACAAATCATGGAATCTCTGTCAAACTGATGTATTTCCAGCATTTTCAGCTGTGTTCCCACATGGTTGAAATTACCCTTAGCACTCAGAGCAATTATTTAACTGTAGACTATGTTTCTTTTATTTTACTTTGCCATCTCCATATCTGTTTACCTTGACCTTATGCAGCCTATGTACAAGCTCAAAATCCATTAATTTCAAACTTGTCTTACTCCAAAAGTGAAGAGGAAGAGGAAGGGTTACGCTTCTGTGGTTTGCTCTTCGCAGACATTGTTAAGCTCGTTGTTTTCACTGACAGTGTAAGTTTTTTTGGTTCTATTAATTCCTTGAGGCCTGTAGAGATGACACTCTGTAGAGAAAGAACTCTAGATCCTGCTGTACCTTATTTGTGATGAAAAAAATCCTTAACTTGACCCTATTTGCTTGCAATTTACAGAATCCAGTGCAAGCTATGGCATTCCACAGGTTTCTTTTGAGAATAATTCATTTGAAAGACTTTTTTAGTCAGTTGTAGATAATTTGTAAAAACTCAGCTATAATACAGGCACCAAATTAATCTTACAAGTCTGGGAGGCCAAGCTTGTTCTTCTTTTATGTAAACGCAGAGTACCTGATTCACTAGAAGAAACTCTTTTCTAATGGGAGGAAAATGCAGAACTCAAATTTTAATTATTCAAAGAAGAAATACGTTTTGAACAGTATTCTTTTATTCACATAAGTGATTTTAAAAAATAAGATGAGTTGAAAGACTTTTAAAATGGTATTGCACTGATTTAGTAAATATAACATCAGGCATTGACATCAAATCTGTTTCATTATGCATACATATCCACTTTATATTTTGTCATTAACTAATCTGTAACATATTTAGATGCTGAAAGTCCTTCACAGAGCAGGACACCCTATGAGAATCTATTATCATATATATAAAAATAATTATTTCTGGGAAATGCAAAATGTAACGTGTAATGTGAAAAGTTCAGCCTCCCATTAAATCACTCCTCAACCCGCTTCTTTTATCAGAATTTAGATCAGTGAAGAGGCATACCAAGAACATTTACAGGTGTAGATGGTCTAAACACCAAGGCTTATTTCAAAATGCAGTTCACGCTTCTAAGTACAAGCATATTCTGTAATTCAGATTACACGGCCTTTGCGGTAGCAGGATTTGAGATACCAGTATCAGTCACTGAGATTTCCCTTTCATTAAATTCCAGTTGCAGGCCAAACCTTCTCCCACTGAAATAATGAAGAATTTTTCGCTTAGTGGGATGAGAAGTTACTTTTTCAAGAAAATGACTTCTACATTCAGAAACTGCTTATGCATGAAGTGTTCACTCATGACCTTTAAAAGGATTTTCTTAGACAATGACTGTTCTCCGGGTACATGAATCATCCCCAGATTCTCATTCTGACTTGTTCAGTGACAACTTATTTGCCAGTTAACAGCATCAGATAAAATTTTCTCACCTAAATGATACAATTAAAAACTATTATGATGTTTCTCTTTTTACCTTTAGTCCCAGCTTCTCGGTCACAATCTTTTAATCACTGGTTCCTGAGCTTCTGCTTAGCATTGGAAGTGGGTAAGGTATTTTGAGCACTAGCAAGTGATCACACCATGTATTTAAAGCACATATCGCTGGAATGTTGGCATTAATGGCCTGCCTCCCCCATCCACTAACACTTAGTGATGGTAATTTCTGATTTTTAAAGGTACACTTTACATTTCAGACTCATTAACATATGCTTTCAGTGTCATGAAAGTTATTCATTAAAATGACAAAAACTTTTATTAATAACCAACACAAAGTGACTGTATAAATTGCTATGCATATGCACAATCCTGCAATGACAAAAATGAAGTAATTAACTTAAAATGCAATCCTGCAGCAGACTGAGGCACTTTCTCACTGCCAGTGCCTCAGTATATGGTATGCCAGTATTGCTCACTGTGTTACCTTTGCATAAATAAGAGACTGACTTTTGAAATAATGATTTCCCTAGCAGAAATACAAATGAATATAGAAACGCCCATCCAGGCCAACTCATTTGCGCCTGCTGGTTGATGTTCCTAGGTAGAAGTTGTTCATTAAGAAATACGGTGTTTTGACATCTACCAACAACTCCTATTAATAATACTTTGCTGTAGAGTCTTTATGCAACTGGTGTGAAAGGATTCAGGCTAGGACTGCATAAATTTCCCACTGTCTCAGGGCCAATGTGTATTTTTTTTTTTATCATCTGTAAACCACTGATTAAGCGAATAAACAGAGAATTACAATAATTGACTGTTGAAGTTAAAACGTTATTCCCAAGATTTTATTTATGAAGAATTCCTATGGGAAATAAAATCAATTCCTAGGCAATGGGCCGTGGAAAGAAAACAGAAAGTGCAGAATATGAAAACACTAAGAAATGTGTACATGCAATGGCTAGACACCAAATATTCTGAAATTGGACAAAGGAAAGACAGGAAAATTACCTACTAGTAATATTAAATAGGCACTTATTTTTCATTTTTTGGTAGTCACATTGCTACAGTATATTCACCTTGGCATTTCCAAACTGTGTTACATTTCCAATTTCTGTGTTACATATTAGGCCAAGGAAGAATACAAAACCAAAATGCAAACTCCTGAAGAGATCCACCTTGGTTGACCCTTTTCACATTTGTCATTGGGGTTAACAGCCAGAGGATAAAAAGCCCATCCCTATTAGCTGTAAAAGCATACTTACTACTTAATGAATTGAACGTGTTTGAAGATGTAAAAATTTACTAGCGGTATAATGAGCAAAACAATGGCATTTGAGAATTCTTGTTCTACACTGACAAAAATTTGGTGTGGAAAGATCTGTAAAACAACTTACCTGAGGTAATTCATGATGGCAATGATGAAAACAACAGTGACAGCAATCAAGTCTGACACCCCCTTTCCTTGTCTGTTCCCTACAGAACATAAACAGAAAAACTTATTACCAAAGATATTCACAGGTAGAGCAATTATTATTACTTCAGGAACCGGTGAATGAATGTTTACAAATTCCTCTTTAATGATCTCTTAATATTAGTATACTCCTATTCCCTAGCAAAATTTTGCAGAACAACTGGTAGCTTAAACTTGAAAGAACTGACAGAACTCAGAAATTACATATGTTGTAATGTAGATATATTAATAATGAGATAGATATGTAGAGAAGTTTTAGTATTTCCAAATAGTCTGAAAAAGTAAGATGCCATAACATACTTTAGTACTGATACACTGTATGAACATTATTACAACAAACAGTTCTGACTCTTTTAAAAATCTGTCAGCTGTTTAAAATGTGCTAACTCTGTGCTATAGAAAATAGTTAAATCTGCATGACACAAAATAAAGCAGACAAACATCTCCAGAGGCTATGGCATCAGTTGCCCAGTTCTGCTCTCGTGGTCTGTCCATGTACACTCTACAGCATGGTAGGGCACTGCAGCAAGTGCTTGCTGTCCTGGGATTTCAGAGTAGGACACTGCTGCTCTCATTTACAGACGAGAAGCACGCTGACCCTGCTGCAATTAAAGGCAGATTATAAGTCAGAATTTAGCTTCTGCTGGAGTTACTGGAGTTACATGTGGAGTACCAGAGTGACTTTACTTAAGCACTACAAGCAGATGCCTGGCTAAAATCAAATATGGAATGAAGAGAAAAACAGAGAGGTAGAAAGAAAGGATGGAAGATAAACGAAGGAAGGAGGAATACATGCATCAACAAAAACTGGTCATTGTAACCCATATCTTTAAAAGTAGAAAACACAGGAGCCAGACAAGAAAACATCCAAAAGAGGAACTAGAAGACAAACGCTGTGTGTAAAAAGGCCCAAAATACCAACGCAGAGCTTGTGCGTCAGGGCCTCGCTGCTGCCAGACCCACACATTAGGGGCCCACTACCCCATGGCAGAGCATGTGGCAGCAGCTGCTGTGCTGGACCCAGCAGAGGCTCTGACACTGCCTCGCTTTGTACTTCTGCAGCTCAGGGGCTGCATTTCATTTCCACTTAAATACTGAGCGAGGGATTTCACTGGAATTGTTACAACTACTTACAGGCACAAGGATAGCAGGATTTACTGTGAACAGCCTGGAAAGACCAAAACAACAGTTGTTTTGTTTCATTTAAAAAGCTGTTAGTTTTTTCAGCTCCAAGGAAACTAAAGAGATGGCAAGAAATGAGTTTGTACAGATTGCCCAAACTGGTGTTAATTACTTTTTAATCACTGAAAATTAAATTAGGCTTGAAGTATACATTATTTATTTCCTGTCTGTGTTGCCCAAAGATGGTGTATATTGAATTATAATTACAAGAATATGTAATTATATCCTCATTAGAAACTATAAGAAGGATATTCTGGCTGATGAACACAGAACTCAACAAATTTAGAGCACGATGTATTTAATTAAAACAGTAAAATAGAAAATGGCATAAAATATTCATTCATCCTAACTTATTTTTCTTACTGCTTTTCATTTTTAAATACCCTGGAGGGGCTGTTTAAATGTTTCCAAGTGTTGGAAAGATTTGTTTTCCTGCTATTTTACAAGCTGAAGAGCTTGTCTTTGGTCATGACCGTCAGGAGTCATTCTTAGATCTCCAGGTACTGATGACTGGGACCTAGGAAGCTTCAGGTAGCACAAACTGCAGGTATTCTGTTCTGCTCCATAGCAATTTGGTGGTCGTAGATCTTTCAGGAATACATGGATTCCTGGTATTTAGAAAATGCATCTCATTTTAATTAACATAATAGCTTTCCTTTTAATGGCATTACATTTATTGCATTTTGAGGGAGCCGAGCAGCAGCCTGGACCTGCTCTCACAGAAATCAATGTCAGTATTAATATTAAGTAGAGAAAGAGGACGGCTCAGACCTAAATATTTCTTAAACCTTTCATCACAGTAGAGTCCAAAGCTCAGAACAAAGAACACATTCAGAAGATTCAATTTTCAGTGTGACATGTTATTCCTCAGAGACTGCTCCCAAGGGCAGTGCTCTCTGACATTGCTTTTCAACCAGGCTAAACAAGAAGTCAATCCTACTCTGTCCTACCATACACAAACATGCTGTACCACATGCTTTTCTTGAAGTTCCCCTGTCATTTCATAACTTGAGTTACAATAAAAGCATCAGTTATCCTACTAAGGATTTAAACCTCAAAAGCTTAGGAAGAGATTTTGATCAATTATAGATGTTTATTAGAGTTTTATTAACAGTTCTAGGGTTCCATGAAGTGCTGAAATGAGTCTGATCTTTCAACTTGAGAGCTTGGCCTTTCTGTCAGTTGCTTTGCATCTTATTTTCAATAGCACTGGTTTTTAGTTGAATAGAAATAGTTAGATCCGTCCTGGATCAAAAATAATGGATTTTTCCTTAAAAACATTGGACTGACTGGCCAGTTACGCCTCTTGGCTGGTCAGCTACCCAGGCAGATGTCCTACAGCTGCTCCAGAGCCCTCTGAGGGATCATCCTGAGATGTGAGTGAGGAGGAAAGGAGCGCATGTGGGCAAATGCTGAAGGATGGGAAGAGTTAGGAGCAAGATGGGTGTTATTACACGAAAAGATGGTATCTTTGGCACTCTGCTCCCTTCTGAGAGTTAGGTGGCCCTGGGCTACATGGAGGAAGAGCAGCTATTAAGATGGGCAGAAGAGAGGCTGCCTGGAGGGCAGCACAGGCTCCTGACTGACATGATGCTGAGAGCAGTGCTCTGCAAATAGGGATGAGATGTGATAAAGGACTTAGGATAACTTGTGAGGACCCAAGCTAAGAGTCTACTGAAACACTCTTTTTCCTTAATAGCTATGTCTTTGTTTCTTAACTATACTGATACTTCTAGGGGGTGCAAGCAACACCAATTAGAGGTTCACAGGAACATTTTGGGTAGTACCAGAAAAAACTGATCACGATGGAGTTGGGGGCATTTGTTACTTTCAATTTAATATATCCAGCTCAAACATCCTACTACTGAAAATATATAACAAAATCAAAGCATCCATACTTTCAAGAAACAACCATTTGCATCAAGCTACACAAAAAGCCAGAGGAAATGCTATCTCCTCTGTCTCTCTCAAAAGCAACCACTTTTGTGAATTAAATCAAATTGCTAACCTACAGACATGATAAGAAAAAATTTAGTTATACCTACCCTTTCTATTTCAGTCTGCACAATAAAACTGCCTCTGCCCTAAAATGAGGGCTGATTTATACCTCAACCTAAATTCTTCAGGAAAACTGCATTTAAAAAAGATCAGTCAGAGAACCTGAAAGCTGATTACTTTGGTGAGCCTTGCATCAGCTGACGGTCATCAAGAAGGGTGGTGCTGAAGACCCTATTTCACACCTGAATCTCGGGTTAAAGTAACAGTAAATATTTGATGGTCCTCCACAGCAAGTCTGGTGTGCCTTTTTCCAATGAAATGCTAATGTGATATGCCCACCATTCCCTCTTGTACTCCTGGACAGTGTCTCCATGAGTTTCCTTCTCTGTGCAGCAAGACTACAGATGATAAAAAGGAGTTATCTAGATCTCTCTAGACTACTTTCTATACTCCAATATATCAATGATGACACAAAAGCTGTGATTCAAAGTACTTTGGAACTGCTGGCAAATCATAGAATCATTTGATCAGGAGGGGACCCTAAAGGTCATGTCGTCCAATTCCCCTGCAGTGAACTTGGACACTTACAGCTAGATCAGGCTGCTCAGAGCTGCATCCTGTCTGGCTTTGAGTGTCTCCAGAGATGGGTCTTCTACCACCTCCCTGGGCAACCTGTTGCAGTCTAAATCTCCCCCTCTTTTAGTTTGAAACCATTTTCCCTTGTCCTATCCCAGAAGATCCTACTAAAGGGTCTGTCCCCTTCTCTCCTATAGCCCCAAATCTAGGTGGATACTCTGCATACTTCTGTAGCGGTCCAGACAATATGTAAAAGAACGGAAAATTATTCACACTGTTGATCACCTTTAATGCCTGGAAAAAAAAGCCTACAATAAAAAGGTTTTGTGGAACAGGTCTTGATCCACAATGGAGAAAAAATGCCCATCCTCCTCTGGACCACCAAAATGCTGGCGGCATTATATATATGAAGTACTAAAGCACTAACATACTCTGACAAACTCTGAAATTGCTGCAAAACCAAGAAGAGGCTGGATGAATGTCCTGAATGAATGTCTTGGATTTCCACATATTTTCTGGGCTAACAAATAGGAATTTAACAACTTATCTAATGACTTTTAAGATGCAAAGTCTTTTGAATGTCTCATGGAAAAGGTACATGTGAATTCTTGGTAAAGATGAATGGGTAACACTGGTATGAAAGGGATCTAATAATGAAATAAATCCGCATAAAGCCACATATGAAAAAAGTAATACATTCCTACAAACAGACATTAACTGGGAAAGAAACATTTTTTTTTTTAAAAGCCTCAAACTGTTGCCCTTGACCTTCACTGAAGATGAATGAAAGATAAGAGAAGAAACTTCAATTAAACAAATAGAAAAGTGATTTGCAGCCCATTTGCTGACAGCCACCTAACACTGTCTGGCAAACAGCTACCAGTCTGTGTAAGAAATCTGTTCGGTTAGGGAGGAAAGATGGCTACAGATGGAAGCGGTTGGATGGGGGGAGCCCAGCCAGGCGGTGACAGAGTGTCTTCCTCAGGGGTTCCAAGATCTGAAAGAAAACGATGCGCCAAAATCTTATTTTCCATAAAAGCATGACAGGATTTTCAGCCATCTGTACCCCACTGTTCTCCTGAGAGACAGCAACCTTTGACATACCAGCTTTCACTAAAAGAGGAGGAATGGCTAATTTGATTTCTAAGCCATTAATACTACTCTTTTCACAGAGCTGACGGTAAGTGTGACCTGTCATCTTTGCTTCCCCTGCTGCTTTCTATGTCTGTGGAAAACTGGAGCACAGAATTGGATGCTGCTGCTCACACTTCACTGGAGTTATCTCCAAAAGGCTCTGTGCAACCAGAACTAATAAGAGGAGAGATTTCTAAATCTCAGGCCAAATGCAGTCCTACAGGGATAGTGTTTATTCTATATGATAGCAGATAAATCCAGCACACGGTACTTTGGAAGGAGTCACACATATTTACATGGGAACTGAATTTGACGCACAGTTTAAAAGTTCTCTCAAGAGAATTGTGTATTGAAATCTACAGAAATCAAAAGTGGTGGGTTTTTTTGGTTGTTTTTTGTTTTTTTTTTTTCCGTGTGGGGATGGGCAGATTTTGCAAATAAGGGTGTACAAATAAGCTCTGTTGCTCACATAAAAAGAAGCAAGTAATGTCTACTCCATTGCAACTTTAAATCTTTAATGATTCAGCCACATCATTAGTAATTATTTTTCAAAATATCATTTTTTCTTCTGTTCAGTTCAGTGGGACAGAGCAAGAAATGTTACAATGAAAGCATCTCTGAGCCCAGATTATTCAAGGGAAGGTCTGTAAGCAATCTGAACCCTCAACAATGACTTAGTTTCTGCTCTTTCATTTTCTTCTCCAGCTCACCCGCCAAGGATAAATCAGTGTCAGCTATCATCCTAAAAATATTTTTGAAGGGTTGGAGAGGAAAAAGGATGCTATAACAATACAAGATCTACTGGTAAAATGCAGGAGACTGAGTTCAGTGTTTTAATAATCCATACATGATTATTAGGGAACTCCCAGACGGGTCTCTCTGGAACAAGCATATTGCAACAAAACTTTCCAGCACTTGCATTGGATGTCTTAGAGTGTACAAACCTAAATGTTTGGGTTTTTTTCAGATGACTTATCCTTGCTAATATCTGCCCTAACTGAAAACCACTCTGTGTAGATGGTTACTGTGCTGGCAAATAGAAAAGCATGAACAAAAGAGGAAGAAAGAAGAAGGGAATCAAGCCACCAGAGGAACTATATGTCAATGATGCAAGTTAATACTGTTCTTCAGATCCATTACTGGGAGCTGTGGTAAAAGCACTGACTAATTGCCTTGGAGCATAATTAGATGAGCATGTATTTAAAATGTCAACAGTGTCGGCACTCTGTCTCTGCTGAGTTTTCCACTGTGGCTATGCCTTGAGTTGCAACAGTTGACAATAACCATGAGGCAATATCAGAGGACAAGAGTATCGGTTTCTCAAATAAGCCTCCAATAACAATTTGAGAAGTCATGAGGTTTAACAAAGCCAAGTACAAGGTCTTGCATTTGGGTTGTAGCAACCATCACTAGCAGTACAAGCTGTGGGACAAAAGCTTAGAGCAGAGCCCTGCTGAAAAGGACCTGGGGGTACTGGTGGATGGGAAACTGGACATGAGCCAGCAATGTGCCCTGACAGCCCAGAAAGCCAACCGTATCCCAGGCTGCATCAAAAGAAGCATGGTCAGCAAATCAAGAGAGGTGATCCTGCCCCTCTACTCTGTGCTGGTGAGGCCTCACCTGGAGTACTGCATCCAGATGTGGAATCTTCAGTGCAGATGAGAAACATGGACGTGTTAGAATGCGTCCAAAGGAGGACCACAAAATACCTCTGGGCAAACTGTTCTAGTGCCACACCACTCTCACTGCAAAAAATTTCTTACATCCAACCTAAATCTACCCTCTTTAAATTTTAAACCATTTCATCTTATCCCATCACAACAGAATACTAGAGTCTGTCTCCTTCTTTCTTGTAGCTCCCCTTGAAATACTGAAAGACCACTATCAGGTCACCTCATATCCTTCTCTTCTCCAGGCTGAACAGCCCCAACTCTCTCAGCCTGTCCTCGGTGGGGAGGTGTTCCATCCCTTGCATCATTTTTGTGGCCCTCTTCTGGACGTGCTCCAACAGGTCCATGTCTCTCCTGTACTGAGGACTCCACATCTGGAGTCCTCTGCTTATTTACTCAGAACATGTAAGTCCTGTTACCCTTCACAGAGGGTATCAGGAATCAGAGTAACATTAGACATCCTCATCAGCCAACTTTGATGACAGCCCAGCACGTACACATTGAAACTTAGCTACATGTTCAGGGCATTCAGTTACTAATTGCTTCATATGTTTGTCTCTTACGCCCACCAGCCTCAGCTACAATTTAGCTATTTCCCCAGCTGAACAATGCTAATGACTTTGAAAAGCAGTTAAGTGGAAGATAAATTCCAATTAGTAGGTAAAAAAAACCTTGATCTAAAATGTGGTAGGGCATATCTTTTTAAAGTTTGAACTACTTATACAACTGACAGCTGTATCTGCTAAGCGTACAAGGAAGGTGACTCCCTCACACAGCCAACGCTAGCATTCCACAGCATGCGGTGTTTATGGATACCCTGAGAGATAATTACGAGACCAGATGAGAACCACTTTCTGAGAAGTTGGTGCAGGTCAGCAAGAGCATTAATTAAATCTTGTAGAAAGTTTCAGTAGCAGAAATTCCACTTGACAGGCACAAATCATTGCCACTTTCCCAGCAAACTGTCGAAATGCTCTATGCCACTACAGGTGGACCCTAAATCATTTAACGTGCTAATAATTTTAGGATTCAACCTTGGACTCTCCATTCTTAAAAAAAAAACAACAGTCCATTCTCTACATTTTGGAGACTGAGAGAACTCCCAGGCATAATTTATTTATAGATCAGCATTAGTTTAGCTTTTGTTGTCAGTCATTGTATTTTTCAGTCTTGTTTTTCTTATTCTGGCCACAGAATTGATTGCTGATCAGATTTAAGATATTGGCTCCCATTTTCTGGTTTAGAGTCATATTCCAACCAAAGACAGAAATTAGTATTTAGGTCAGGGGAGGGTGAGGCATTCATAACATTTGCAAAGGGAGGACCAAAATGAATCAAGGGACATACCAAAAATTCCACCTGTGCTAGAGAGCAGTCTGCTGCACTGCAGGAGGTAATGCCATAAAGGACTCCTTGAAGGAAACCTTCAGTGTACTGAAGAGGGCAAATTCACAATGTAGGAGTTCTTTCTCCTCCTTTTTCTCCACTCAAATAAATGAGCTGCCAGGAGTGTAGGAGCCAGGCAGTATCTGTACGAACAGTTCTGTTGCCCTGGCTCAAGGAATGATCGGAAAAGTAACAGGAGCTCTAAAAAAAGCATATTCTTAGAAACCACGTCATCTGAACAGATGCAGTGCTGTTAAAGTTCACTGGATAAACTAGGTTTTATTTTCTACAGCATCTCTTTAAATACGGTAACAAGAAGTCAGCAGGTTCATGGGTACGTACCCACTGGAATGTTTTTCTGAGCATTAATAACTGCACAGCTCGAGGTTCCAGCTATGCAGGCCAAAATAAACATAAAACAGTTTTTTGTTTCGATCTTGCACATAACCTCTGGGAGTTACATTGAAACTTCCTGTTTTCCTTTCTATCTACCATGCTTTTCACAGCCTACAGATGCAAGCTAGGGAAGAGCTTCAAGGGAATTACAGTTGGAAGGAAACCAAGAAAAAAGAAATCAACTTGAGAGTAATGCAAATGGCTTGAAAAACCTGCCTGTGATATACATGCAGGGAAAGAGCCTTGTGAAAAGGAAACTATTCGTCCCCGATCCCATTCCAAAGTGAATGCACCGAGCAGTGAGGTCCTTGTTCTGAACCTCAGCACAAAGCTGCACTGCGGCAGCTACTGGATCCTTACAACCTCCTCCACCACTTTCTGAGGCTGTGTGCATGGACAGGAACCAAAATGTTGTCTCTGCTCAGGGATTTTAAATGGAGCTGGAAACAGACTCTCATTCTGCTGAAGAGTGGTACTTCTCCACATACAAATAGTTTGATTGGGCTTTGGCTGCTGTTACTTTGCTTCCTCTTTGTCCCTGCATGTTCTCTGTTATTTTCTTTGCCCCCACATCAGCACAGGAGAAGAAGAGCCCCCAGAGCTGGGAATGCCTATTAATGATTTTGTAAAGATTAGATTTCCACATTGTCAAAAATCATGTTGAACAGAACCCTTGGTCTACTATTTCACAGCAATCCAGAGTTGATAGTGGGGGACAGCAAAGTCCTGAATGACTTACTATTTCCTCATGTACAAGATCCAACCTGACTGCTCTTCAGAGGCTGCTGCTTTGCTGTGTGACAGGTCCCGATGTCTGCGAAATAACTTAAATCCCACTGACAACCTGCTGAATATATCCATTCAACCAGCATAAAAGCTGAAACACTCTTTGCTTTATTTCCTCATTAAACAGGAGGAAACACAATTTTTCACCAGCAGTAAAAACATATCTCATGCTCACAGGAAATTTTAGAGGGATTTGGTCTAAAAAATAATAATTGCCATCTTTCCCTACAGTACATAAACCTCATGAGTATCTATAAATCTGCTCCGCTTTTTGGGGCCCCAATTCAGCAGTAAACTAGGGCACTCATTTACGACCCATTTTCTATTATTAGGAATAAACCATTTTTGCATTAGTAACAGATACCAGAGACCGATGCTGCGATAACAGGAAAGACAACATATTGACATTCAGTGCAATAAAAACAGGTGCACAGAAAGCTTTTTTTTTTTTTCCAGGTTCTGGGAAGCAGATGGTCATTATGCCATTATAAATAAATGCCAAAAAATGTTAGGTAGATTTTTTTTCTACAGATCATGTTTTTTATCCATGTTTCAAGGCTTCTTTTAATCATGAGAGCAATTATATATCCTGCATAAACTCCTAATGCAAGGGATTTCTAAAAAGAATTGATTAACAAGGCCACATTGAGCCTATGTTAATAAACACTTTCAAAACATATTATTGTAGAAAACATGCCTACGGTTTTATAATGAATAGTACCTAATTATTAATTCCTACCAACACTACAAGTGCAGGGGGCTAGAAGTTCTGAATCCTATCCTCCCTGCCCCCCTCTAAATCATTCTCACGTTACTCTGCTTGAGCAAATAAATAAAAAGCAGCAAAGTGCCATTTCACTTCTACTGGTCTGACTTTTCAGCAGATCATTGTCAATTTGAGTCAGGCCCACGCCTCCAGAACAATGAGGTAAGCACCAAATGATGGCATTTAAGACTGAACAAGTTGATGTGTTTGGCATGCTGTTTAGTGCTAGACCTTCTCCACCCACCCATGCATCATGACTGCACACAAGTGCAAGAAAATTAGAACATCCCCTTTTAAATGTACGTGCATCTCTCTCAAGGGCCCTCTCTGAAAGATCTGCCAGCACACTATGTGTTTCATGTGTTGCTGCTGCTGACAAGGGATCCCAGCTATTCAAATCTCACAGTGTTAGTCACTTTCACACCTTGCTCCTGTGGCGATCCCTAGCTTCTCATTCCACCAATTCCACATTACAGCTGTGCATCCTTCTCTCTTTTTACATCCACATGTGGTCAAGGATGAGTTAACGGGCAGGATTTCTTCTTCATGTGTTGCCACATTATCTCCTCCTGTTTTTTCCAGTTCTCCTCAGTATCTGTTTATTCTCTAATAGCCTCATTCAGCTTGGTGTTACCAAAACCTGGGCTGGATAGATTTGTCCTGATCATTTCATGTCTCTTCATTCTCCCCAAAGCCTGTCTACTCACAAGCAGTTAAAAGATTAAAAGAATGTGTATGGAAATTTTGGTCTTTGTTTTCAACTGTGTCTCCCAGCACTTCTGTTAACAGTTGTTCCTCCCTTTGACACTCCAGCTCCTGCTGGAAGCAGTGCTTTTGTGGGGCATCCAGTTGGCTGCTCTTCCCCAGGAAGCAAGGTGTGTGCCAAAGAGCATGGCTGGGCAAGGCTGAAAAGCTGTCTTAGGCCTCTTTTCTCACTGCAGAGGCCTCCAACAAGGACCATGTGACAGGCGGCCCTGAATGTATTGGCACTGCAGGAGGTGGAGACCAGAACAGAGCAGGAAAGCTTGTCTGCCACACAGAACCTCTTGGACATCTCTCTCCCAGAGAGTAAACCACCAGTTGACAGTGTCTTGGATACTTACGCCCTGCTCATGTATTTTCAAAATCAGCCATCCTTGTCTCTTTTGAGACTATTTTATTCACAGTAACACTGATCTAGTAGTTTCTATACCCTTTCCTATGGACCCTGAAGGGGAAATAAAGTTGAGCATTAGCCTGGCTATGGAGAGGCCAGAGATCACAAAGCAGAAATCTCAATATTAAGAACAAGGGAGACTGATGTAACTGTGCTCATCTCTGAGGATGCCCAGTTGAGAAAGACAGGTGAGTAGATAACGGTGTTGTACTGGTATAAACTATTTAACAGATTACTCTGATTTTTGGTAAAGCTGCAGCAATGAGGACAAACCAACCAAATTTGGATAGATCTTTCTGGAACAAAAGGTGGGTCTGCATTGTTGTCTGCAGACTTGCTATTTCTGCCTGGAGAATATCTTTGCCAGCTTGACTGGATTAAAATACAGCACTACCAAGGATCTCGGAGTTCCAAGGAAGCTTATGTCCTTGGCTCAGATGGAGTTACTTTTCTTTGCAGAGGCTCATATGCTGCCGTGCTTTGGATTTGTGCTGAAAACAGTGGTGATAACACGCTGATGTTTTAGTTGCTGCTCAGCAGTGCTTACACTAAGCCAAGGACTGTTCAGTTTCTCATGCTGCCCTGCCAGTGAGGAGCTGGGGGTGCATGCACAAGGAGCTGGCAAGGGGCACAGCCAGGATGCTGCATGTAATCAGGAAGACAAATGTCAGCGGCTTGTTGTGCTGTAAGACATAAAAAGATATATACAAACCAAACTTAAAAACAGCAAAACCACCCTCCCCCTTAAAAAACCCCAAAACAGAATTTTCAGCTTTCTGTGTTTCTCCAGATCAGAAATAAATACGAGTAAGTCTCACTTTTCTTCGTTCCTCTGTTTTTTCTGCTGACATATGCATTGCAGACTAGATCCAACACGCTCATCAAATTTTAAGGGAGTTTCATTACAAAGAAAAAGACTGCAGAGTCCTATTGATATGCACACTCTGGGAACCTCATCTATGAAGATTGGAGCTTCTTTGACTTACTGCTTAAAACCAGAGAAAACAATAATAGGACAGCGATGTGTCAGATCCCATTTATTCAGGATCAGCTTGGTTTTAAACCTATTTTTTTTACTTGTGTTAGAAAAAACTGTACAATTCAATTAGGATTTGACCATACCAGTGCTGATGCCACAGGCGTAACCTGCATTCCCTCAGGAAGTACAACCACTCCTCTGCTGAGAAGCCTGCTGCACATTAGCACAATGGTTTGTGGGTTGCTGAAAGCTTTTAAATCACACAGGTTCAAAGTAAAAGTGTATGTGTGGGGGAAAAAAAAATGATACTCCCCCCAGATCATAAAAGACTCCATCTGAAGTACACAGCATAATTCAGCCCTCGCCCCTGCATCCTCTCAGGCCTTACCCAGCCATCCCCTGCACTCAACCTCCTCCTCCTCTCCCTCCTCGCCATGTACTGGGTTTAACCCACTCCTTGCACCCCGCATCCCACTTCTCTCCTCCAGCTGACCGCCAGTACTCCACACACACTATCTGACTACTCTGCAGGGATACAGCGGCCATCTTTGTGGGGGCAGCCATTTTGTGGGTGCTGGCACAACATGGTGACCATCTTGGCTCATGGGAAACAGGCAAGCAGGCCACTCTTCCGCCATCCTCAGGGGTCAAAACACCCAGAGGACATCCTCTACTGGGAAAGGATGCTTTGTTTCTCTCACAGATCTCATCTTCAGAGGGCAAGCTCATTGGATAAAGCTTGAATAAAGTATTTCAGAGTGTGCTGGAGAATAACAACACTGGTAGTCACACAGCTACAAAACAAGAGAAGGCACCAGGTGTGATGCAGAACAAGAGAAGAGAAGAGAAGAAAAAATACCTAATGCAGCGAACAAATTTACCTTCTTAACACTCATCTATGACTGACACTACACTGTTGATGGTAGAAACAGGAGAGAGGGATATTGTTCAGAAAAGAAAGTGATTTGACATAACTTTAGTTCTTGAGGATGTTACTCAAGATCCCAGAAATTAGCCTTGCTGGAGAGTATGTAAAGGGGAAAACTATGGTTTGAGAGTGTGAGGAATTCCAGAGTAATCAGATTAATCTCCCAGCTCTACTTTGCCCCAGTTCAGGAGGAGAGGAGCTGGGAGATGAGCAGGTTGTAGGCTGATGGCATCAAATGGAGGTTTTGCTTTTCCATCCTTTGTGGGATGTCACAATAGTTTGTGACAACACTTTAGCACATTTAAAATGCACAAATAAATATGAACCAGTTTAGGAACTTTTTTTTTTTTTCAATATGACAGTGTTTCAGTGTTTTAATATTTGTATACAGTAAATTTCTCAAATAATAAGCCTAAAGCACTGTTTTTGCAACTAAACTAGTGGCTGGCTTTTCAGATATCCAGAGTGCCCAGCCAACATCACTGACTGCAAAGGACGCTCTTGGAAGCAGATCAAAAAGAGGAGGGGAAGAGAGGAACAAAACAGATTGTGGAACCAGATTCTGATTTCTGGTTATTTGAGCCCTACACAGTCACAACACACCCAGAAGTTGGTGACAGGAAGCTCTAAATGGCACAAAATAGCTCCCAGCTCTCTTCTGTCCGCAGAGCAACATACACAAAGCAAGCAGCCATCAGCAAGAAAATATTTGCTGCTTTCTTGTTTCCAAAATGAGCAGTGTTCTCTCCTGCATCTGGAGGCTGCTGAGTTGGGAAAAAGTACATCATGACATCAATTCTTTGGCAGAACAAGGAGTTGCATCAAGGGCAATGCCACACAGTGTTTCAGATGGGCCTCCATCCCACACACAACAGCAGCTGCTACAGGACTGTGCAGCTACTCCTCTGAAGCTTGCTCCCATTACATCTCTTCATCCATTTAAGCCAGAGAAAGACAAAAAGCCCCCAACAGACCAGAAATTTCAGTGGCGTGACATGACCAGAAGTTAAATGCTGTGTATTTTCTGTTTTTATTATAAGAATGAGGGCAGCAAGCATAGTTTGTTACAGGTTCCTGAGGTTTTTGAGCTTCAGGAAATTTTAAACATGGAAAGTGAGGCCAAAAGGGAGAGATAGCATGGTTTTGCTTTCTATACTCCACTTGCTCAGTACTTCCACCACTGGGCCCGTGAAAGCTGCAATCTGCTTCTTTGCAGAGACAAAAGTTTAAGTACCGTGAACAAGAGACAGGCAATGATTTCACATATTTTTTTCCAAGTTAGCTAAAATATAGCATACTTACTAGATGTTATTTATTTGTCTATGTTTATATAATGTTTATTGACTAAATGCTATATTAATTAATGGCATATGGAGGTTACTCTTCATACTTCAAATTAGTAGTATGAAGTAGAATGAAGCAGGTGAAGTAGAATGTGGCCATTCCTTGATGGATCTGAAAAGTGAGGGAAGAGCTGCTGGCAGAGAAAGGTGAGGGCTTAAGCCTAACTCACAGTGTTTGCCATCCATCCACCTCATCTCAGATTGGCTGATTTGACCATGAGAATGCATACTGAATTCACATATATACGTTTAGCATAAAGGAAATATCTTTGCTCATTTGCTGAGCAAAGATTGTTTTCAGTAATTCCTATGCTATAATTTTTTTACAGCAAAGCAAGTATTTTAAATAAATGCTATGAAAAAATGCTATGCTATCTGCTGCTTTAAAATATAAGTTGAAATTGATTTAAATGTATAAAAATTGTTCTAGAATGTGATGATAGACTTAAAAATATCTCCGTGCATAGAATCTGCTATCATTTCAATGTTGAGGATTGTGAGACATGAAAGACAGGAATTCCTAACAGAAGGGAATGAAAATCACCAAAGGATTTATCTGTTCTCAACCAGCATTCTACCATAAATCATCTATTTCTGAGCCGTGCAATACGTGACGTATTGCTCCCACGAGCAAATGAGATTTTGGAGCTCCCTCTGCTGGACGCATTTACTTTCCCTACGTTCATCTACCGAAGAAACTAAACCCAATCTTTTCAGTAATAAAGTGCACATTTCACATGTTATAGCAAGAGATAAAAAAGAGTATTTTTCCTCTGCAAATGCATGTCAGCCAGTACTGCTTGCTCCACAACTGGCAAATTTCACAAGTGGGGGGGTGGGGGGGGTTGAGGATTGCCCGTACTATCAATGGGATTTCTTTTTTTTTTTTTTTTTTTTTTTTTTTTTTTTTTTTTTTTTTTTTTTTTTTTTTTTTTAATATTAGAATCCGTATCTATAGAGCTTTTGTTTTTTATCTTGTTTCCCATTTTTTCTCTCTACAAAATCAACTGGGACTCAATAAATTGCTGTTTAAAAATGAAAAAGGACATTCTCAATAATACTGCTGCAGAAACAAGCAATAAGAGTGGTGTCAAATACTGTATTACTCCTGACATGTGCAGCAGAGCCAACTCAGTTACGATGAATTTGCATCTAGTAATGTATCTGTAAGTGTAATTGGGCAGTGCCCCTGTTGCCTGGGTTAGTTCTTGGTGCCCTGCAAGGCTGACATGTTGCAAAGAGAGCTCAGGGCACACCAGAAAGGTCACAGCTAGGCAGGGAGCTGTTTCAAACAGCTACCCGAGGATGGAACAAAGCATGCTGGAGAAGGAAATCTCGTTCTCTAATCGTAAAATACCTTAAATGCCTTCTTCAAGCAAGTCTTTTGTCACTTTTTATCACCTCTGCTCCTCCTCTTCAAGCTTTTCTCTTTCAAACAGGCAAGGCTGCCGCCCTTTGCTTCTCCAGTGTATCTGCTCTTCTGCTCATAGTACAGCATACTACAGTGACTGCCCAGCCAGGCGAGTGAGGAACATATTTGGCACAGCTTACTGGCAAGCCTTCATACACATGCCTTCACCAAGATGTTTAAAAACTTAATGTGTTTTTAAGTTTTCCAGATCCGGCACTCACAAGTTGCATGTAGAATCATTTATATACATATATTTGTATGCATTCTATTCATCTATAATGGCTGTAAGCTCATAGTAGAAGAGGCAAAAAGTGAAAGCATTCTTTGGGATGTGTGTAGGGGTGCTTTCATGCTTTCAGGAAGCTGAGCTACTCCAGTGAAAAGAGCTCTATAAAAATAAGAGATTGAGGTTGTGAGGTCAGCGCTGAAGAAGGTGAAAAATGAGGAGGAATGGGGCCACTGAGAAGGAATAAGGGGCAGAAGAGAAAATGATGTGAGACAGCCCAACATCACAGGCTGTGGAGAAGAAGGGCACCTTCACAGGGACAAAGGATGAGTGAAACCACATCTGATAATTTTTTCCTGAGAGCTCCCCCTCCCCCCCCAGCATCAGCCTACACAGAAAGGAGCATTAGAAGTCACCTTTTAAACATTCTTCTAAACAGGCAAAAGAGGCGTCTGATGCTTTTCAGCTTCTTGTTACTTTTCATCTTTCAGTCCCATAAGTGCAAGTTCTCCTTTTGTTAGGTTTAAATGCTTCGCTGAAAATCTTAAGCTCTATATAATAAATCTTGGTCATTAAAATTATTCACTGCTATCTTCTAAATATTGTCCATATCAGCAGGGCTAACCCTATGCCACCAGCAGCTGCAAATAAAGAGCTTAAGTCAATATAGTACTAAACAGACCAAATTCCACTTTAATTATTACATTAGACTGCTGGATTTAGAATGTTATTTTAGTGACATCAGTTCTTTCAATATGAGATCATGTCTGATAAATTCATCTAACTTTATTTAGTTTACTCTGTTCAAAAAGAATAGTAATAGGGATGTAGCCTCCAGGACAGCTGTTAAGAAACTGGTATTTATTTCCTGGATGCTGTTACTTGACAGAAGATAAACAGAATGGTAATATCATCATTTGAGGTTAGGGGTCAACATCCATCAATCCTAGGAATTTCATCCTCTCATCCTCTCTCCCTCTTTACGTATAAAAGGCGAGTGAAACACACGAGTATTAAATACAGAATGTTACAGAAGAGAGAGATCTGATAGGGAGAGCAAAACAGATAAACTGGGTCAGAAGAGAAAAGAGTGCTCTTCCTTTTATTCAGTACCTATTCTCCTTGGAGTTTGATGGCTTACTGACCAACAATTGCTTCATGTCTTCAGGGTATTGTTTCCAGGCTGCTGAGCTGGTTTGTGGGTCTGTATTATCCTACTTTTGGCTTTATATTATCCTGCTTTTGTTTTTTTTTTTTTTTTTTTTTTTTAATAATGTTGAGGGAGGAGGGAGATTCTTGACAGCTGCTTTCTCATCAGAACTGCCACGTTACGGGAAGGATGCCTCATTGTCAAGTTCTACTGATGCTGTTAAATATGCAAATTCCTAACAGATAAATTGAGGCAAATAGGGATTGCACAGTTCAGTGGTAGATACTGTTGTTGCCATGTTTCAAAGGTACATTCCTGGTAGCCATGTTAGATAAAAACAATTAAAGTTGATTTTCTTCTTACCACCAGTTCCCTTTCTGCTTTGCAAACACCTGGAAGAGAGGAGTGCCTGCTTGGACAGCAGTTACTGACTATCAGAAATAAGCATTATAAAGAGAGAGTGTGACAGAAAGCTGATGGTGGTTGTTGATATTTCAGCAGCTTCTGTTTGATTGCAAGTCTTGAGAAACTACACAGTCTGGAACATGTTTTGGAAGAACATAAAACAGAGCTTACCTTGGGCAGGTTATTAACCTACACGAAACAGAGACAGTTCTTGTCTTCTTCATTTTGACAGTATTTACTCTCACACTGATGCTTTAAGAAGCATACGGTTCCAAGACGCTGTGAGCATATAGAGCAAAACATCTATTTTTACTCCAGCCCTATTTTTACATCAAGTCCCCAGTGCTTATTGTTTCAGGGAGTGCAAGCTACACAATGCCATCTAAAAATAAGCACATACACAGTTTTTAATACTAGAAAATAAATTGACTCACTTCATGCAGGAAAAGCATATCATCCTGTTCAAGCTTTAAACGTAGCTGCTTTGAGGCACTTTTCCTTTCTAGTGCATTTATCACAAGCTCTCCTCTGTTCTCCCCAGATCTCTCCCCAAAACACCAGCTTTGTCACCAGAACGTTCTGCAACCTGACCTAACAGAGAAGACACAAACTTTTTCAGATCTCAGGATGTTCATGAACCAATTAATGACAATTTTATGAGCCAAAAGGATCCTACTGGAGTCACTTTTATCTCAATGGGCTCACCACACTTCAGCCTTTACCAGGTTGGGTAAGCATGTCATTGTTGAGTGTCAAACTTCCATCTCCCAAAAGCAATAAATTACAGGGTTCTGTCAGCAATTGTATAAGAATAAATTCAGGACAAATATCATTAACCAAGACCTCTCTTTGTGAGGGAGTGCTTTAATCCCTATGTTGCAAAAGCAGCATATAGCTTTCTTCTATCTGTCTTTAGGAAGAAAGGTGAGCTGGTGCCCTGTGTGCATACTGATAACCTAAAAACCTGAAATTCCCAATATATCTAGGCTCTGGACCTGGTATGCTCTGCAGGAAACCTGCTCTCCTGATTTCATAGATGAGTTCCTGCCAGAATCTTGCAGTGCTGCCTTCTGGGGTGGGCATCCAGATTCCTTCCATGGAAGTAAGCCCACACCCTAATAAGAAGGATGGTGCACTTGAAAGCCTAATCAGGACAAAGATGAAATGCCTTGGGGCAAGCACCCAGACCCAGGACCTAGGAAGTGCTCCCACACCCCACAGTTCAGCACAGTTGCAGGTACATAACTCAGATCTGCAAATTTGTTCTGTGCGCTTCTCAAAATGTTCCTGCCCACACCTTTTTTTTTGGGGGTGATTTTTCTAGGCAGTTGCACCAAACTGCATCCAGAGTAAGTGATCTCAATGCTTGCAAAATACCCTTTATGAAAGCTATCTCTATCTGCAGCTTTGGCTTGGCCCTATAATTCAGATAATGCAATAATTATTCTGACTGCCACTTCATTTTCTGCACGTATTTCACTATACTGGTTTTGATTAATTTAAAGCCCAATGTCTCTGCTCCTGTTCCATCCTAGAAAACAGACGCTCCAGTTCCAAAAACAGACAGCTAAATTTAGTAAACATTTAATGCTCATCTCCTGCACAATTTAAACTGACACACTGACCTAATTAGCATTTTGGCATCACAAACACTCAGCCTAGGGAGGGTGGCTGTTCTGTGACAGTAATAGGAACCAGATAGTTTTTGTACTGTTTGCCTGACTTAGTCTCCTCAAATACAACAGCTAAGAGGATCCAACAATGATAGTTTGGATGAAGAGGTAAAATAAGAATGGAATAAGAGTCCTGCCAGCAATAGTTTGGGAAACTTTGGGTTCACTCAGCAAACGTTTTTACTTAATTTAAGGTTAACTGATACAAATGTAGCATATTAGAAGTAAGAATAAATATTGTATTGGGATATATTTTTTAAAGGAGCTCTATTATATTTACATTAAAGCCCTAAACTTTCTTAATAAACTAAATAAGATGTTCTCTTGAATTCATCTTTTAAAATTAGGGTCTGACGAGAACTAAAGCTGAGGAACTGTGGACAGTTCATCATAAAGCAGGAGCAAAGAAATGCAAATGAGGCCACTTTTGGAAGCGTGTTACCTTTGTCATAAATTGGAAGTAAATGCATATGCTGGGGAGTTGGCAATGCCACTCTAAAGATCAGGGAAACTGAAGAGACTGAATTCTCCATAAGATCTTTTTGTAGCTACAGCTTATCACTGGTGTTATGGGATTGGTCAAAGCTGTTTGTTTATAGTTTTGAAACATTTGTGCATTGCCATCACTAAGAGAGAATGAGAATAAAATATTTTCCACCTTTTCACACAGAGAGTCTCTCTCAACAATACTGAAGAAGCAAGAGTTTTCAGGAGCATTCAGCTTAAACCTGGTTTTCAACCAATTAAGGCAACGTCAATCAGTTTACTGCTTACACTAAAGCATAAGCATGCTATTGAGGAAAGGCTAAGATGTCTCAAAGCCATCCTGACTTGGACACTGCTGACAATAATCTTGCATTTGTGCAGCTGCACCGATTATACACTGTGCTAATTTCCCTGCAGCTCCTTTTGCAAAAGGAAAGAATTAAAGGCAGAAACAGTCTATGATTACTTTTAGGAAAGTGATCTGGAAGGACACCAACAGGCTCATTCCATGACCATGTTGTGGTTTTCAGTCTGGGATTTTGATAATGATTTCCAGTAATGTTTCTCCTTGCCAGGACAAATTCTTCCCCTGAGCTGAGGACACTGCAGCGCCAAAAGGGTCTGAGTCTGAGTCAATGCCAGGGAGGACTCTGAAACATATTAGATTTGTTCAGTGCTGACCTGCTCATGAGGAAAGCACTCCGTAGCCGCCTCCAAGTTTTGTGTCCCTTCACGTGTCATAGAATCCCATCTGTAGATGGGATTCTATCCCATCATAGAATCATAGACTCATAGAATCATGTAGGTTGGAAAAGAACTTTAAGATCACCAAGTCCAACCATCAACCTGACATACAGCATCCAATCACTAAGCCATGTCCCTTAGTACCATGTCCATGCCTTGAGGCTGTTTCCTTGTGACCTACCATTTGTCACCTGGGAAAAGAGACTGACATCCTTCTTGCTGCAACCCCCTCTCAGGCAGTTTCAGAGCATGATAAAGTCACCCCTCAGCCTCTCCTCGGAACTAAACAACCCCCATTCCCTCAGTTGCTCCTCATAACACTTATTTTTGAGTCCCTTCACCAGCTTCACTGCTCTTCTCTGCACATGCTTGAGCAATTCAACATCCCCCCAGTAGTGAAGGGCCCAAAGCTGAATACAGTAATTGAGGTGCAGCCTAATCATATTAGAACTAATTCTAAAATTAATAGAGCATGTATTGTCACAAGCCAAGGCACCTTATTGAGGTATCATGTGTCTTAGTTTGAAAAAGGCCATTTAACGTCGCATTTTGGCTCTTCATTGTCTCTTACTTGTTAAGTGCAATGGATGTAGGCGATAAGGGCCACAGTGCAGATGTACAATACAATATGAAAATCTTAGCATATTATTTTCTAAGTAGAAGATCTTACTATTATACCAGGATTAGTTCTTCGGTAACCAGTAGTCTCACAAAGACCTTTTAAATTATATGATGAGCATGTCAGAAAACTGCTCCTACCCAAAGAAATGTGACATCGTTTTGCTGTTGTGATTCCCGGGGCCAGGGGAGAAGCAGCGCAGGCAGCCGTGACGTTCGGCGACCGAGTACTGAGCAATAGCCGCCTCCCAAAGACATCGCACTCTGCAGAGCAAAGAATTCAGACTTTGGAGCTCCCTCTGCTGGTTCTGCATCAGCTTTCACTCCAAAGTGCTTTCCCTTCTCCCCACCTGCTGATTATCAATTAAACAATTATTTCATGTGTCATATTAAAAAGGAGAAATACCAGCGCATTGCTTATGAGAGCATCTAGCTGGGATAATTGATATTACACTGGAAAAAACCTGACATTTTCTTAAACAGGGAAGAAAAGTCTTCTGCTAAGTCTAGTTTACTGGACTTGCATAGTGCGTGCAGAGGAGTGTTCACTAGAAACACATCCCCTTATCACCTCATGGTTCATCCATCGCTGATATCCACTAATATCACTGCTCTAACATGCGCTGGTCTGCTGTACCCGGTATAAACAAAATACACATGAAGAAGACACTGTGAAAACACTGTGCGAAATAGCTCAAGCACATAACACTAAGAAACTAGGAATAGGTCTTCATACTCATTCTTCATACATTCTGCATGTTACATGGCCTAGAACTTCCTTCATTTTTACTCAAAGTATTTTCCTTCTATTTCCCTGTATGTAAATGGCATTACAGAAGCGAGTTTGCTGTCCTGAGCTGCAGTCAGGCTCAACACAGCACACCATGCGGGCACACTGGGATTTCAGGTGTGAAAGGTAAAAAGCAACTGAACAAATGAGAGAGAATACAGACACACATAGGAAACAGTGCATGTTCAAGTTCTGTTTCATCTACACAACCTTCAAAGAGAGCTCCCCTGCTAAAGTTCAAGTTCTCTGCTCTGTTTTATAATTAATTTACAAATAGCTTTGGCTTTAAAATGTAAAATTTCATACTGCTCAAATGTCTTCTGAATAGATTAGGGGCATCTGAAAACAGATGCTGGAACTTTTCTACCTCATTCCGTGTAGCTATCGCACCCTTTTCAAGTTAAGCTGCAAAAAATCCAATCAACATAAATTCTGGACATGATAAATTACCTATGAAAAACTCAAACGGTGGTGTACACCCCTCAATGAGACTAATAAAATGCTGATGGGAGAGCCACCATGAAATTACAGGAATGGCTGATCAAACGAAGCTAGCACTTACTGGAACAGTATCACTCCAAGGAAAAGCACAAAAGATCATAGCGCCTCCTAGGGGCGATTAGAGACGGAACTTTTCAACACGTGGACAACGTAATTCACATTTTTTTAAACCACTGAAAATAGTAAAAACCAACAACAACAAGAAAAAACAACCCAAAATCTCTAGTATTTTCTATGTGTTCACTGAGAGAACGGTGCATTTTTAATTCCAGTTTGCTGGAATAAAAGGTTTCTTGTAGAAGCCCAGAAGGTACTTAGTTCAGAGTACTGAAAACTGGATAAAGGACTTGGAGCTGCATGCTGCTGAGCTGAACCTAGTGAAGGTCATCAGAAGTCATCCTGCTAAATTCACTGGAAATGGTCTTTATAATTCTTCAGAAACTGCAATGAGCCAGGAGTGATGTGAAACGTTTCAATCTTCCTAACGTTTTGCAGTTTATTTAAAAGGATTTTGGGTCGTGTCTTTGCTATTTATTTAAACAAGGAAAAGACTTGTTAGTAACATTAATGGCTAGCTATAGAGTGGAACGGTCAACCATTAATATTCAGAAATTGTAAACCAGACACCACAACTTATTTTTTACTCTTAAAAACGCTAACTTGCCAAAGCTTAGGTGTAGTTTCTCCTACCCCTGGCTAAAAAAGTAGACTAAGGTGACTCTCAGCATTTCCTCTGGTGCAAAGCTTTTAAAAAACATTTTATTTATCTTCTAGCTTTTAGCCTTCTTGTTTCACATTTCTGAGTTTTCCCGTTGGCATCATTACCTGTAGGTATTGCTCAGAATGAAAACAGAGACTGCTTACACCAGTATAGCACTTGGGATTTGAGAAAGGAGTGGCAATGACACTGTACCACTGTGATCCACAGTGCAGAGGGCCCATGCACAACTGTTCTGAGCAGCGCAGTGCTGATCCAGATCCACCAGCTCTGCTGAAGCACATCACTCAGTACTTAAACCAATGTATAAATGCCTACTACCCTAATTCCTCCCACCACTGAACACTCTCCCCATTGAATTTTGGAGCTCTTAGTGGGGCGTGGACCTCCTAACAGCCGAGGTCAATCTGTGCTCTGAAAGAGTCTCCTAAAATATCACTCTAGTGCATGGACACCATTCACACCTCCACGCACAAAGCCAGGCATTCTTACACCTCCACTAGACAGGAATAGAGTAAAGCTGCCATCCTTTTAGTATACAGAGGGCATGAAGCTGCTTGCTCCCCTGGTCTAGATCCTTACCTCCAGAGCACCAAGCTGGGCTAGAATCAGAACCACAGGTGCAGCTGCTTCAAGAGCTGACTCATCTCTCTCATGCTGAAGATGTTGCTTCTATCCTGTGTGGTTTTGTTTTGACAGATGAGCAATGGTTTGTGGAAGTAGGTGCCCTGAGACTGAAGGATAGTGAATGGAGATGGGAAAAGGCAAATGGCACTTCTGGAAATGAGTGGTACACTTACCTCATGTCTGGCAGTGAAAATGAGCAACACATGAATGCCACTGAATGTGGAAGACAATCATATCTGGGAATTTGCAGCTTCCACCACTCCTGACAACCTGCTTTCAACTGCTGTTAAGCGTGGAGTTGTTATGCTGACAGTGGCAACAGGCTGATCTGGGACCTGGTTGCTGATAGTCAGAACGTGACAAACTCCTGAGCAGTCACAGTCACTTAGATTTGCTGTAAGAGCTTTCCTGTTGGGGATTTCTTCAAACACATCTTGGTTTCCCTTTTCACATAATCCTGTTGTAGCTCTCTTGTGACTATTGAGTTGGAATTAAGAAATGTTGCTGGCTGAAATTTGACTACCCCAAAAGTTATCTTTTCCTCAGCTGCACTGTGGAAATATATTTTATTTGTACAATAATATTTACATGATCATGCAATCTGTGTATGTTATGCACACATTATTGTATTTATTCTGCAAATAATTGTTTGCAGTTGTAAATATACACACTTTTTCAGAAGAATCAAACCTGCTAGACATATTTTCACAGTCTTTTCTGAAATATCATGCTCTTTACTCGGTAAAGGACAATGTTAGTCCTTGGAACTATTAGCACTCTTCTGCCTAGCAGGAAGGAAAGCATTTATAAGCCAGGGAATATCAGATATCAGAGGGAGATGACATAATTAGCATTCATTATTAATGAAGCTATTGCCTCATTCACATGAAATACAGAACACTTAATACCCTGTTTACCTCATCTTCCCATCAATGAATACATTCCCTCTGTGATGTTATATGTCTTCACTTGGGAGATATCTTCAAGTTGAATCCGTTAATTAGAAGTTTCAGTTCTGCTTAGGCTGACTTTGCTTTGCCTTTGGCTTTAGTTCACTGTACAATTCTGCTGCACATCACATTATGATATGTAACACAGTAATGCACATATTTGACGACAACCTTGACACTCAAATAACTGTCCTGAGATTAACATGAGCAAGGAGCAAACTCAGCCATGTAGGGTACTTTTTTCCTGCTTACTAGTTATTTAGAACTAAAAGCAGCACATAAACAGGAATAAAACCAGCTGGCAGCGCAAGAATGTGTTAGCAGAAGAGCTGATACCCATGGCACACACAGTCTTTTTTTGTTTGTCTTCTGCCACATTTTTTTTGTCTCATATCTAATATTTTCATGATGCTGGGAAGGAATTCAAGGCTGTTTTTAAAGATGTTTACATGGCAAGCAATTCCTATTACAGATTGTTTTGTGAGCTTAAGAACTGAGTATCAGCCCCAGAATTGCTTTAAATAACAAGGGTAATAATTCCCATGGGAGAACCAAGGAGGACTCCAATGGTGTTGCTGGACCAGGCAGTGACAGCAGTCCTGAGCTGCAGAAAAAGGCAGCAGCGAGGGCCTGGAAGGAAGGGGGTGAGGTGAGGAGGAAGCTATGAGTGGCAAGTGTCCAGGGGAGGGGGAATGAAAGCAGCAGCAGTCACAGTCTGTGTCTGGTACAGCATTACCAACAATCTCCAGCAAAACCAGGCTGGTCACGAGCCACAGCTTTCTACTTGTAATTGCTATAAGATCCTGAATGTTAAATACCCACATACCCTGCTGCCTGCAGGACGAATTTCAGGTAATACTGAAGGATTGAAACTGATCATTAAATGCAATTTAATAGTGTAACAGTTTAAGTTAGATAAGTCAAAATCATTATAAGAAAATTGGATTGAAAAACAGGTGCTTTCTCTTGTGCTGCCTTCACATAAACATCTGTGGACTGCACTGCTTGCCTTAGGCAACACCTTTTCAGTGATGCCTATAATAGCTGGGTGACAAACACTATAATGCTGTATGTATAGCATGCTGAGACTCCTCCGCAAGTGAAGCGATCAGTAATTGAAGATAGAGTGAAGATGAAATTAAAAACATTATTTAAAAGATTTTAAAAAAGAAAGATATGGAAAAGCCAGGTAAAGACCACAGCAGAGGTCTGGAAATGACTGCTAAGAGAGACAAAGCTGACCTTTCTGAAAGCTGACTATAATGTCCCTGCACCTCCTCTTTGCTTCTAACTGGAAAGCACAGGTGTCAAAGTGGTATTAAAAAACAGTGACCTCAGAGCCACTGGAGTCTGCACTACCCTTTGATTCATTTTGGCTCGCTTTTCCAATTTCTCACGTCACGATAAGGGAGAAGCAAATTCCTCAGATCTCAAAAACTCTGCTCAATAAACAGTTCCATTTTACAAAGCAATGCACTAATTACTTCAAGAGACAATTCTCTGTTTACTGATTTAATATTGTCCCTCAGAAATGATTAGCCATTAAAATACTGTAAAGAATGATAGGATTCAGTAAGCCTAAATTCTGCAGGGTTTTTGGATTTAGATACCTAAAACACACCTAAACGGTAGATAGCGGCCCAGTCATGCTCTTTCCAGGGCTGTCTAACTTTGTCAACAATTAGAATGTCTTAACTGATCTAGAATTCTCTCAGGCATTATCAGATTTGTCCTGATATTCTCAAAGGTGTCTACTTTTAATCTATTGAAGAGAAGTGCTAAAATGCAAAAATGGTCTTAGGTTCTCACATATCCTCAGTAAGAACAGGAGTGAACTACTATTACCTTCTTGCTTTCTCTACTTCCAGAATACGAGGTGTTTCATTAGTAAGGAAGGTAGCTGTCAGCATTACAAAGCATCTCAGTTTCTCAAAAAATATCAAATACAAATTTGATATTAGGAGGCTATAAAGATAAGAACCTTCTCAAACACAACATGAGCATGGAGAACATGAAGAAAAATCTAACCTTGACCGTAAGTGCAATTTTGTGCCATTTTGATTCTACTGATTTCAAAGGGGATCCGATTTCCAGTGCACAGAGAGAAGAAAGTCAACCAGCCTCCCACAGAAATACGCATGCAGCTCTTCGGAGCAACTCTTAACATAATTTTATGTATCAAATTGTTCTAGATGAGAAAAGTGTCATTAATGTTACTAGCATTAGAATTCTGATTTCTGATTCAAGATTTCTGACCCTGGATTCTTGATCACGTTTCAGTGTAGACACAGTATCCTGTAGGAAACATTTAGTTTCCAAGGGCCATACGGTCATGAGTGGAGAGCACCCACACCTCGTCTCTGTGGGAAGGAGCAGGACTGGGTGGCTCTGTGCTCTGGGAGGGAGGTGGATAAAGTCCACTTTTTTTGATTCCAGCAGAGTACTGCCATACAGTCAGTATGGACAATAATGTCTCTGTCATTTTCTCAAACTCCTAGCAGTAAGTCACCCACTGTAATTACTGTTTTCATGATTTCACTGCATCACACTGGTACACTTGGGCCTTATCACTCCCCCTCATTTCCTGAAATTTTACACTGTTTTAATTCACCTAGTTTCAAGGGAGCTACTGCTAATTTTAAACAAATTGAGAAAAATAAGACCTTCTTTGTGCTAGCAAGCCTCTCAAAGGATTTACTGTGCCATAAGCAACCGTTTCCTTCTCCGTTTACCTAGTAGGTAATAACAAGAATATTCTGTAGAGAATTCAAACACAGAAGAAACATACCTGACAAGTCACTGAAGGAAATTCAAGGCTTGCCTCTCTCTGTAAACATGTAATGCACTAGTAGATAATTTCCCATCAGACAAGTGAACGACATAGGATGCAGCATGCCACAGAAGATAAACTGCGTATCAGATGTAGTAAAACACTAATCGTAATTTAAATAGTCAATTAAACGTTTTCTGAGGCACAATCAAGTTGTGCTAGGGTAACTATTCACCATGAAGTTAGGTCTGAAGTGTAGTTTATGTGCCAGGGCTTAACACTTGCATGAAAGTTACTCTGATTACTGAGGAGTTCCAGTTACCTGAAATTTGTTCTCTCTGCCATGAAGAACTGTCTGTTTATTACAGAATTGGGTTTTGATAAAATGACCCAGAATACAGATACAAACACCTGAACCAGTGTATTTAAAACTGAAATAAAATAATAATAATAAAAAAATCCAGAATCACAAATAAAAAGCCCTAGATACATGTCTTCAACATCTGCAGTGTGACAAGGAGCACAGTAGCCAGACATGTAGCAAAGTTGTCATGATACTGATAACACGGGAATACTCAGCAGAGCATGAGGATAAATCAAAATACAGCTAGCTATGCTGAAAACAAACTTATATAGGGAAACAAAAAACATAATGACATAGCTTTAGCATCATCATTTTTCCAGTAGCATGGTCACTCAAAAGGACAATCTGTTATCACACATAGATCCAATTGCTACACGAAAAAAAGGACAACAGTCAATGAAACCTGCTCTTCTGCTAATGTCACTGTACTCTGGATATATGAAACATGAGTTTTCGGGTTAAATCACATCATTCAGAACAGTCAATCGACATTAGCATTCTTGGGAAGAGTTTAGAAAATGAAAAGCCACGTAAGGCCTGTAGTATACACCATCTTCGGCCGATGTAAAGTATACAGCCCTTAAAGTATGTTCATTGGTACCAATAGGCATCCAAGATGACTACTTTTTAATGCTTTAGTTACCTATGGACACTGTTGATACAATTAACAGAAGGATGTAGATTCAGAAAAGCTACGTGTTAAGTAATTTGGAGGATATATACGTTACAAACTCGGATTTTTCCTAACCTCTTAATCCCAGTCAAAATCTAATGAAGCATCATCCAGCTCTGCTATTGAGAAGAGAGATTTTCGGGTGACCACGCTGTCTTTACTTGCATTTCCCAATGCGAAACTTTTCCTTTTGGTAGGATTGCTCACATGCACCTTCAGCAATGGGCTGTGGCTTTCCTTGTTGTTAGTGTCAGTCTTGATAGTTGGTGGAGTTTCTGATTTTGAGTCAGGATGTGACACAAAGCAGAACCTGGAGAGGTTTTCTAATGTGCTGGAGCACACCCTCACTGTGCTTGGACCACCAAGCTTCTCCTCTCCCTCCCTTCTTTTTTCAGCGGGTGGAGGTGACACAACATCCAGTGTGACATCAGAACGTATCAGTGCACTTCCTCCCATCTCTTTCCCTAAGGCCTGACTCAGCTGCTCTTCATTCCCTTTATTACGAACGGATTGCTTTTCCAAACTCTTTTTTCCTAAGCGAGTCAGTGTCGTCTTGCGCTTCTCAGGTGGGCAGCAATCTTTTTGCAGCTGCTCTCCCTGGAGCTGCTCTCCTGGCTTAACAGTATTTTCACTTGGAAAAAGGGAAAATTCTGCATTTTTCTTCTTAGAAGAATGATCAAGTTTTGTCCTCGGTCTGAAAGAAAATTTAGCTAGTTTAGCTGCTGGAGGACTTTCACTGTCAGTAACTTCTGGCTCACGAGAACTTACTGCTTTTGCTTCCTTCTCTGCTTGATCTTTACTTCGTTTTCTCATGGAAATTACTGCATGTTTTGCTGCTGCAGATGCACTATTATTTTCATCTCCTACTACTGAGTCTGTATCACTCGAAAGATCCAGCAGGCCAGATACAGGTAATTCTGAGGGAAGAGCCTTTGCTTCAGAGATCTGTGTACTTGTAAAGAATCCATGTGATTTCTCTGTGTGTAGCCTCTGCAGGCTTTTAGAAACCCGCTGTGTAATAACTGAATCCTGCACACTGGCACTTGTTGATGTTGGGTCTTGAATGTTTGCTTCTGAAGAAAAACATTTGTGTTCCTCAGTCCTTTTGCTGCTTATCTCAGAAACTTTGTCTTGCTCCAAAGGAGCGCACACAGTAACAGTTGTTAACGACCCTCTCCCTCCATTTTCCTTCCTTGGGATTGAAGAATTTCTTTCCTCTGAACAGGAGGACTTAGGCATGGTTTTTAAAGCCACGTTATTTGGAGATGTCTTGGGCAATGGAGATGTCTTCCAAAAAGTTTCTTCAGCATCAGTGTTTCTGTCTTCCAGGCTGTCAAACCATCCCAGGCTGCCATCATCGCCTCTCTTGTTAAGTTTAATCAAGTGTTTTGTACCTACGTTATTACCAGGTGTTGGGTTGCATAAGGTTTCTGGGTGTTTATCCCCTTCACAATTGCTTTTGGGCAAAGAAGGCTGAGGACAGGAGTTAATCTTTTGTTGATCTGAAGGTTCTGACTGAGACTTTTGCTTTGTCTCAAATGTATTTTTGTTCAAGCATGCTGTTGTAGTACTGAAACTTGGCTCTTCGGGCTGTAACTGGCAAGAACTTTCTTTTTGTAATCTGTAAAATGAAAAAAAAAGAAGCAGCAGAAATCAGCTATTTCTCAGGTTTTCTTCCTTTATTGTCCTAATGATGTTTAGTATGTATGAATGGTGAAAAGCTACAAATAATGTTCAAGTATCTGAATAATTCAGTTTCATGTATAGCTCTCCAGAAGCTGGTGTTGCAGTCTGAGCTCATTTTGATCTCTAAGCACCTTCTGCATTAAGTGGCAGAATTTAGAGTTCTTCTATCATGAGAGAAAACACTGTATTTGAGAGAAAATGCTATATTGACATGTATTTTTAAAAATCATTCTTTCAATTATTTACTAATAGACCTATTTCAATAGAACACACTTAAAGATTTTGATGAAAAGTTACAGAAATGACCTGATTCACCACGACGTGCTGAAAGATATATGCTTGTTTTATCAAAATATGGTTTAGGGGAAATACATTGGACAAGTCTTCTAATACAGAACAGACTGTTTTAGAGAGGACATTCATTAAGTATTCTCTAAACTGCTTAAAAGGGTGGAAGAAGAAATGATCTTAATTTGCAGTACAAGGGATTCAGTGAGATATGAAGAAAACCTTTATGAGTATTAGGATGGAGCAATAATGGAACCAGAGTACCCAAAAGCAATGGGAAATCTCCTTCGCTGGGGAGTCTAAGAAGAAGATAACAGAAGTCCCTGCCAGAAAGGTCAACTGCAGCCCCGATCCTACCTTTGTGTCTGATCTTCCATCCCACACTGTATTTCAATAATCCTTTATGAACACTTGTTTCTTAAAACGAGTTTTTTTCTGCCTATTGGAGATACCCACTTTTTCTCCTTTTATTGCCACTGTGCTTAAGATGTCCCTACTATAAATTACAAAACGAAGTCTGAAAAACATCTGAATGAAAAAATGTGTTTTCCCACCTGTTATTATTCCTTTAGCTTTAGTAATATTAATCATTTGTATTCCTTTAACAGCAAGAAAGTACAAGTTTCTTTAAAGCCTGATCCCATTTCAGGAAACAAATATTATTTTTGTATTTACTTTGTATTTATTTCTCACCAATCACAGTGTTCTCCTCTCAGTCCCAGTGAGGTAAAGGCTATCTGTTAGTAACAGAAAATAGACTTTCCAGAGGTTACTGCAGTGAACTGAAAACTAGAGAAAAAAACTGAAAATTTGTGTGTAAAAATAGAAAAATCCCCCCAAAGAACAGAAATTTGATTCAGAATTCCATTTTTCATTAAGAGAACAGCATGAATCATGAGCGCAACACAAAATAAGGCATAAAAAATATAAAGCAGATCTGCTGTTTTTCACCAAGCAAGTAACAAAATGTTTTATACAATCACGTGCTCAGAGACAGAATCTTGTACCCTAGTAAATTCAGTTGGAATTTACCTTAGTATAGAATTGAGATTTATGTTGGGAACCAATTGAGATGATAAAATTATTGTTTCATTCCATAACCCAGAGAGAGAAATGATCTTGTGATGACCTCAGAGTGCTACTTTAATACAATGCTTATTCATGTCCTCTAAAGAACAAGCCCTTTCCCAAGGTCGGATTCTACTTTTAGACTCTCCCTGCAAATTACTGCCAAACAATTCTTTTTCTCTGTTGAATTATTTTGTCACTCTGCAAATACCTGTCAAGTCTTTGTAGCTCCTTGTGCAGAAGATCTCGCAGCTCCAGTCGCTCCAATATGAGTTCACACTGCACTCGGTACTGCGCCATTGGGTTTTCTGGGAACGAGGTGTGTAAGGCGTTGATGGCTCCAAGAAGTGCACCTCCCTGTGGCACCAGAAGAGATTTTTAAAAAGTAAGTTACCTTTATTATTTAGTATCAGATTTAAGCAGCAGAGACCATTTAATACAAAATTCTCCCTCAGATATTTTAAAGCTTAACGTGGTAAATTTACTGAGGAACTCTAGTGACACAAATAATCCTTCTAGGTCTGCTCACACAGGCAAGGTTGCTCATACACATAGAACAATTTTATGCTCAAGATTGCCATTTACTCTTCCTGAGTGCTGATTTTATATGCTTTATAGAAAAATAGAATGCCCATCTAAGGCTTGAGAACATCATTACCAAAAACAGACATTAGTAATTAAAAGTAGGCTTCCAAATACCTTGTAAAAATTCTGATTGTGTGAGCAACTTTCATAATGGAAGATGTTCTGACTGCTAATTTTTTTCACTAACTTTTCCTATTTGTTTAAATGGAAATACCTGGGCATTAAGGCTTGTCAACAGGAGAGAAATCAAACTGCTAAAACATTTTTGAATAGGTGTAACTATTTAGGAGTAATTCCAGACTTCTCATCTTGTGAGAAATGAAGTAGCTTTTATTTGGAACAGAGCATCTGCACAAAGTGACTTGTTCCACACAAAATATTCTACTACAGCTCTTTGGAAAAACAAAACAAAACCACAAAAACCACACACCTGTTTTGCCACGGATTAGTCAGCATTTACCATTCCTGCCTAATCTATAAAGCTCAATCCAGCTAATCAACAACGTGCTTATCAAGCAACAGGAAAGCAGCAGCAAGAGTGGACAGTCTCTAAAAGCAGAAATTGCCACACACAGCATCCCATGGCCCTCAAGTTTTCAATAAAGGCAGCCTCCAGACATAGAGACTCTGAGTCTATAGGCTGTCCCTATTGAAAATGCGGTTCACGTGATGCTGTTTGTGGCACTTTGTTTTTTTTTTTTCCATTTTGTAATTTTAAAAGTTCATTAAAAAAACTCACACTGAAGCAACACCACTCACATGGCTAATTCAAGCCCTCTAAAACCAATACGAAGCAATATTAAAACTAAGGCTGGCTGTGCGAACATTAATGCATCCCACTTAAGTTATCGCTTGTTTTTTTCACAGATGGTTCAGGTATGTGACAAATTTGTTCCACATAAAAGCAGTAACGAAAAATATTTTTGTACAACACTTATTTGTTCATAAATCTGTTTTATTGTGAGTTTTTCCTTATTCGTTTCAGGAATTGGAAGCTGTACAATGAGGCAGGGGCTGTAGGAAGGAAAGCTTGGTCTGCTGGTTAGGACAGTGAAAAGCTACTGATGAAAATGAGATTCCACCTCTGTGCTAAGTTCCAGTTCTTATGAGTCTGAGTGAGACAACCAAGCAAAGGTTTTGAAAGGCAGTAAGCTCCTAACTTGATGTTATGTGTGCACAGAAGGAAACTGCTGTCAGTAGAGAATGTGCTCAAACACTCACAGTGCTACTGCTCTGAAACTAAGCCCAAACCATTTTTCATGGGACGTGCCTTGGTGGATAATTTCTTCTGGATCTTTCATACATCAGCTCCAGATTACAGAACAGTGGTACCATCCTGTCACTTTACAATGACTGTGTGAATATAAATTACTATTTCTGAAACACACTGGAAATGAATTCCACAGAAAAGCACATGAAAAAAAAAGTATTATATGTAGAACAGCATTTCAACAGTAAATAATAAAATACTGAGCAAAATATTGACAAGGAGTAGTTGTTTATGGCTTGAGTACTGTCAACCTGTGATATAAGAATCCAGTGGGGAAAAAAAAAGGAACATATGATTATGTATTTCAAAGCATATGCCCAATGGGTACAACTACGTCCTGCTCTCCCTGAGAAAAACAAAGGTGAGCAGAGGCTAAAACAAACAAACAAACAAAAAGCCTGAATGAACTGGGCTGATGATGAAAGTAGGATGGTTCTCCTTCCCAAGCAGGCTCACATGAAATATCCAAATAATTCCCTGAGAACTGTGAACTTTGATTTTACACTGGTAAGAATATGGCTTTTTGTAGAAGTCAGAAAGATGATGTTTAAGATAAAATTTGCTAAGCTGAAAGCTGAACTAAAAGGTGGCAGCCAGTCCTTCAAGAACAACACTGGTGCTTCTGCATCTCCAACCTTATTCAACAACTGGGCAGAAAACATAGGATGTATCTACACATAAAAACAACGTCATTTTCTAAGTAAGGAACCACTTTCTGAAAAGAAACCACTGCATTTTACTCTCATTTAGATCAAATCAAAGAAATCAGTTCCTTCAAAAAGAATTTCAGTGACTTATTTATCATTTCCAAGTGGAAAGTAAAATCTGGCCTTAAATAGCAGATCTCAAGTTTGCCGATTCTTAGAAAAACAAACACGTGTGCCTACTTCCTCCTAAAAATCAATGAATAGAGCAAATATGATGAGCACACAAACTGCTCCCAGGTAGTCTCATACAGTCATAATTCAGGCAAATTTCTCACTGGCACCGATTAGACATATGCTTGTTATGCAAACTGCAGCCCTCAAGGGACAAAGAAATATGACAAAGTGACCCACCGTTAAAATAGTACCTTTTTTCCCTACATTTATGAATGCTGATGACATACAGATATACAGATGACAATATACATCCATTAGTCTCCATTTTTTGATCTGTCACGAAAAAAAAATCTGAGTATTTCAGGTTTCTTACATCTCAAAATCATACTGATGCAACATCAGCATCCCAGCAAATCCCAACGTAACTCATTACAGTTTTAATTACAGCTAACGAACACGTGCCCGGTATCTTCTGCTCTTTCAATTGGATACAGCATTACAGATTATTCCGACTCAGATGCAGTACTGTCATTGAAAAGCTGAGCTCTTCAAAAGAGTGCAAGACGAACTGCAGCAGACAGAGAAATAATCTCTTGCTACATAGTAAGGTCAGACCTTGCAATATTTTTTAAAGACAAATTCCACACGCACCACTGCACAGCAGATTATCTGTGGCACAAACTGCAATTAATCTCTCAAACTCCACTGAAAGAGAAAGGGAGATCACAAGTGCCCACCTGCTGTATGTGACTTTCTACATCTACCTGGATGCACTTCATTTCAACAAAGGTCCACAGCCACTTCTGCAAAAGTCTTTAACATATTTGAGCTAATGGATGCTGTATAAAATTGCTTTAATTTTGAAGTATTCATATCAATCTATACAGAAATACAGGATGCCAGTTTGGACGAGACCAGTGATGCGTGCAGTAGAGTACTCTATCTCTGACAGAACCCAAACCAAGTAATTCAGAAGTGCAAAACACCCCCATGTGAAAAATACAGGATAATCTACATATGGTAACTTTTTTTTCTACTCCAAAGCATTAAGCTGTATTTCCCTTTAAAATTTTCTATCTGAAGGAATACTATCTATTTTAAATATATTATAGAAGTAAAAATATTTTCCAAATTTCCATTTAAAAAAGCCTCTACCAGATTCACATCCCTTTTTTCTGCTCTAAATCTGCCTCTTTTCTTTACATTCAATATCCCACTGATGCTCCAGTAAATCATAATGTAGCCTTCCACATTCTTTCCATGCGTGTTTTTACTTTTTTTTTTTAACTTAGAAAAATCCATGTGATAACCAGAAAACACAATTTTCAGTGTACGGCAACAACCAACACACTGAACTTTTAAGGTTTCTCAGAGTAAAATTGTTCTCCTAAAAGTTCTGTGAGTTTCAGTATCACCAACAGCATGTTGTAAATGCTCTAATGGCAAGGCAAGGTGTTGATCTTGGCAACTATTTGAAACTTTCTCAAAATAATTGATTGGCTCTCTCATACCTGGCTCATGAGAGACAAGGTAATGACAGAGAAGAAAAACTCATCAGAGACTATTAAAGATAGCGATATAATAATTTCTGGTTCAAAAGGTCTTTAAAATGTAGATTATTATAGCATTACAAACTCCACTTAGACTGCAAAGTCTATTAAGAAATGCTATTCTTTTATGATCAATCCAGAGTTTCCATCATAACCTGCATTTAAGGATTTCTGTCATCAAGATGGACTAAAAATTAGTTGTCAAGGTCTCTGATTTTCCATGATAACATGAAATCTTCTCCAAAGAGATTAAAGGAGTTGGCATATATCTACATGATAAATCCATTCATGTGGTATGACAGCAATTACAATGTCTGCAAGATATCTTACCTGCATAGAAGATTCCATCACCGATACCACAGTTACGGCATCTTCCAAAGTCACAGTGTCCCTAAACATCAAGCGGGCATGAGCTAGCAAAAATAAACGGGCACTGAAAGTGAGTATGAGTGAAAGTACATCAAAAGCTAAAAAGCAATATTTTGTACTACAAGGGAGATGATATTTCTTCAAACTTGTGTATGGATCTAACTTAAACATTAATATGGTCCTTTTGATTTTGGTGTCAATTCCAGTAGGAATTAGAAGACTTAGTTTTACAAATACCGAATGTAACGTGCTTCTGGATTACTGTAACAGGACAGTTTTGAATAACAATGCTCAAAATACGGGTCCAGAGGAGGGCCACTAAGATGATCAGAGGGCTGGAGCACCTCTCCTATGAGGAAAGGTTAAGGGAACTGGGATCGTCC
Organism: Pavo muticus; assembly: GCA_016647715.1. Taxonomy (NCBI): domain Eukaryota; kingdom Metazoa; phylum Chordata; class Aves; order Galliformes; family Phasianidae; genus Pavo; species Pavo muticus. The sequence goes on from JACDJE010000130.1 coordinate 1,446,075, forward strand.
AGCTTGGAGAAGGGAAGGCTTTGGGGAGACCTCATTGCAGCCTTCCAGTACTTGAAGGGAGCGTATAAACAGGAGGGAGAACGGCTTTTTACAAGGGTGGACAGTGATAGGACAAGGGGGAATGGTATTAACCAGAGACAGGGGAGGTTTAGGTTAGATATTAAGAGGAAGTTTTTCACACAGAGAGTGGTGACGCACTGGAACAGGTTGCCCAAGGAGGTTGTGGATGCCCCATTCCTGGAGGCATTCAAGGCCAGGCTGGATGTGGCTCTGGGCAGCCTGGTCTGGTGGCTGGCAACCCTGCACATAGCAGGGGGGTTGAAACTAGATGATCATTGTGGTCCTTTTCAACCCAGGCCATTCTATGATTCTATGAAAGAATGTGATATAATTCATCATAGGTCAGAAAAGATGTAATTTCTTCCAACTGTTCTGAAATATGCTTTTCTCTACAGAGCTTTATTTTTTCTTGCTTTCCTTTCATAAGACAGCAAAACAAAACTGATTTTTGCAAGTGGATATAATGCAAATGCAAATAATTTTCTACATGAAGCTATCCTAATTGGCTGTGGAATCATGGTTCTTATTCAGCATGAGAAAGTTTAATTAATACCATCTATATAATACTTTGAAAGAACAAAGTGCTACTAGAAGTCCCAAATATGAGGCACATAAGAATGGAAGAAACCTTAAACACACAAATAACATGTGAATCTTAAAGGTTAAGAATTTATTTCAGCTAAATAATTTCCCCTGAAAATGGAGACCAAAATATAAACATCTGATGCAGAAAGTACTACACTGCTTACTGGCATATAGAATCATGAAGACCATTTATGACTCTTTATACAAAAATACAGTACATTCTTTTAAATTCACCTTGAAATTACTTCATATGACATTTTAAAAAACAAAATCATGTTAAGATAAGAGACCTATGCTTCCTTTGTTTTTGTTCTTGTTAATGAAATATAACTTGAATTTACTGCTGGAAATGTTGTAGTCCCTATTGCAAAATACAGACTTGATTACTGATATTGAAGGAAACAAAAACGTGTTGATGTTCTATTAATTTTAGGACAGTACCCAATACTTGACGCCTTTCCTCAGGCTGAGTAGAACGGCAACCCAGGACTCAAACTAAGTAAAATGAAACCTGAGATTTGCTTTTCGTAAAGACACGTATCTTTGCAGACTCTTCTCTCAAATACAATTTCTTCCAGTGGCTTTCATTTTTATTATGGCTATGAGAACGGCAAAATTAAAACTGATTTTGATCATCCAAATACAACACCTTTTCCTACATTCAAAATCTCCAACTCCAAATCTCTTTAGATTGTCAAAGTAATACAAGGTTCATCTATCCGTACCTCTATAGAAAAGCTGCTACTCCGCTCACTGGCTATAATTAAACTTCCAATCTATTCATTTTATAAAGGTTAATTGGTAGCCTAAAAATAAAATTGTCCCAGCCTTACCTTCTGCAAGGCGTATCAAACTCTCCAACAAGCGAATGGTAGTTCGGGCAGCATTCCTGCAGTCACTCTGACGCTGCATTTGATAATAGCGTACGAGGATCAGGTTGCTCTCATCAGACAACTTTGGCTGTATCCTTTTAATAAGGCAGAAGTAGGTTTTCATCTTTTCCATGCTCCAGAGCTTTTCTGATTTGCTAGGGCAACCTGCGTAACAACTGCCTCGTCAGTAAACATACAACAGACATGAAGCCCTTTCCTAGGAATTACCGTTAATTAGGTGGGTGAATATAAAGGACATCTTACTGTATTTCTGGGGCATATTGGAGTGCCTGCACATTAGTCCTGGAGGACTTGGTTAAATTCCAGTGTGGAATGTTACATACCACCCAACCCCTCCCCTAACACAATCCACAGCAAAGCCTGCAGTAATTTCAGCAGAAGTGCTGTCAGGCTCACTCCCCACCAGATGGTTGTTACTAAGCGCTCCAGTACCGTGTAAAATGTAAAGTGCCACGTGACTGCTGTACTTCCTCTGGCTGTTTTACCTGCTTCACAGAAGCCAAAGACTGCCTGCCATATTCTGAACATTTTATGCAGGGATACATTTTGGGAAGGGAAGAAAACAAAAGAAGCTAACTGAAGAAGTTTCTGTAACCACTTGATCTCTAATGGGGATCAAAGTCATGCTCCGAAAGCAGATGAGGGGCTGGTTAAAATCAAATCACACTGCCTTTCCTAATTCCACAGCACGCAGCTTTGGCACACTGTTTAAGCACTCCATGAGTTCTGTGGCACGCACAGCTCAGATTTGTTCTGTCTGAATTAAGTTTCCCACTCACAGCATGTAAAATGGTATCACATGTAGGATCTGCATGTCAAGTAATACAAAGGCCAAGATGGAAACCACCCACTTACTGAGCTGGGCTGATGGTCTGATCAGAGAGTAAAGGTAACAGTATGGTGTTCACAGACCACCTCTATTAATTAATCAGTCATCTCTATCTTATTCCTACTAGAAAGACAACCACCATCACAGGCAAACACGTGAACACCGATTCATGCAAAAGGTTGAAAAATAAAATACTAAAATGAAAGGTGGGGGAAGTAAAAAAAAAAACAAAAACAATTTAAAAAAGACTGCTCTTACCTTTATTTTGCAAGATGAAAGATGAAATGATGCGGTCCCACTCCTCATTCTTTGTATCTAATAACACTAAGACCAGGTCAAATCTGCTCAGCAGGGGACTGCCAAGAGCTATGTTGACAGAGACAGACTCAGTAGGGTCATAATGGCCTTTGGGGTTTGTTGCTGCCAGTATGGTTGTCCTTGTATTAAGCTTACATACTAAGCTAGAGAGAAGTATGATGAACAGCTGAATTAAGCTGGGAAGGGTAAATGATTCCAAAGTGTTAAGAACAATTACCATGTTTTTATGTTATAAAGAGCACATCTTACCTTCAAAGAGTGTTAAGAGCTAAACAATACACATAATTACTGTATTAATGAATATTACATACAAAGCTTTTCTCAGTCAGAGAATAGCAACTAAAGACTGTGCTCAGCACACCAAAAGCAACTAGGTGATATTCCCACAAGTCATCTATAAACAGCTAGATCCTTAGCTGATTAAAGCTAACATAGCTTTTCAGAAATAAATGTTACTTTGTGGATTCCTACAGTATATTTTTTTCATGATTAAATTTTGTCTTAATTCACATTTTAAGAAAGCAAAATAAAATGTAACATACGTTTTATTCCTGTCTGTAATCACATTTTGGATATTAACCCAGTCAAACAGTGACGGCAGCCATATCAACTGTATTTCCAGGGTAATTGAGATTTTTCTCTCTTAACAATACTATCCTAGTCTGTGTTATTAAATGTGGGGCAATGTAACTGTTTCAGTTAAGGCAACAGTTATACCAACTTTGATTTGTCACCAAGCTAGAATTTTAAAGGTAAAAGGTAAAGTTGTGGTTTGAGGTCTTCAAAACTCAAACAACTGCAACAAGGAACCTGACTAAAATACATCACTATCTTATCACACAGAAATACTGCATTGTTTCCAACTATTTGTCCCCATCTGCACTGCTGGCAAAAAAGCTCACACTTCCCCAGATGAGGGGAACATGATCTATCTGCTTTCTGCCTAGTATTTTTGCAGGGGCTGCATCAGAATTGATTTGGGTGAAAAAGTATGAGTGAATGAATTATTAAGAATGCATAAACTGAGCAAATTCATGCATACTTTCAATATACAGCACAGTATAACATAGTATATAAGGAAATGATGATGCATTAGATGTCATACAGGCAACAGCAAATGTTCAGCAAAATCCCAAAAGAGAATGCAGCAGACAGGGGAGGAAGAGGAAGAGGGGAAGAGGAAATGAGGAGAAGAGGAAATGAGTTGTAAAGTGGAAAAAATGGCAAGAGCACAAGAGGCTGGAGAAGGATTCAGTGCGGATGCCCAGAAAAAGAAAAGGATATGATCAACAAGAGGAGACAAGAAGATGTGATGGGAGCAAGAGCAGAGTGCATGGGAACAAGGATGGATGTGGAAAGGACAGTGCCTTCTGAGTAGTAGACTTCAGTAACATCAACCAGGGGATGGTCTGGGCCTGGACAGGAGCTGCTTATGTCTGAGAGAAAGAGGTTTGAGCTCAGAGATCAAACTGGCACAGTAAGAAGCAGCGGATTTGAATAGGTACTGGTTCAAAAAGAAAATGGGGGCATGAAGGTAAGTAGGAATTCATGCCTTGCCCAGCATACAAGTTGGAGCAGCCTGGAAATCCTGTGCTACTAGATTTTGGAGAAATGAAGTCCTGCTTTCTAAGTTCCAATACTAATTTCACTAGGTTCCTCATTTCACATACAATTATGATGACAGCTCCCACAAAATGACAAGAACACAGTCTTTTTAGGAAAGAGTCCTTGTCTAAGGGCAGTAGTAGACCGAAAACCCGTAAGTTTGGGGCCCTGGGCAGCTTGATCTAGTATTAGATATGGAGATTGGCGGCCCTGCCTATGTCAGGGAGGTTGGAGCTTGATGACCCTTGAGGTCCTTTCCAACCCAGGTGATTCTATGATATGATTCCATGATAAGTGAACGAGGTATGTCTATGAAATGTCGGTTCACCTTGTTGACCAATACTGCTGAGAACAAAACTATGTAGTACAACAAAGCAAACAGCTGTAATTTATTAGCATGACAAGCGCCTCTTCAACTTGTAAGTATAAGAGAAACATGCCACTTTTGTCACATATGTTAACATGCCACTTACCCTGCTTTTGCTACACTGATGGTTTGTTGCTCCATTGCTTCATGGATACTGGTTCTGTCATGTTCTTTGATGCTATTGAACTCATCAATGCAACAAAGGCCTCCATCTGCAAGCACCAGTGCTCCAGCTTCCAAGTTCCACTCCCCAAAGTCCTTCACAGCAGTCACTGTCAAACCTGAAGAATCAATTATTCCAGTCAGTCTTTTTCTCTGATTGCAGGAGCACACTTGAGTGAAAGAATGGGACGCGGCACGCTGGCTTGTGCCACAGACAGAAGGAGAAACAGCAGGTTAACTCCACCACATACCTCTACCATGCATCTCATTTACACTTGCTGGTAAAAAATCCCACTAGCGTTACGCATGTTAGCCCTGATCTGCAGAGCAGATTCTGCTAAGCTTTCCAAATTTAGTAATTACTTATTAACAAGGGTGAGAAAATCAAATCTGCTAGATTAAATTGAAAACTGGGGTGACTGCAAAGCCCACAGATTTACAGAATAAAAGATTTATAGATTTATAGAATGGATGCATTCAGCTCCTCTTCCCCACCAACTACTAAAATAGACAAATATTCCAGAGCTGAAAAATAAAGCATAGAAGAAAAAAAAAAAATCCAACATGAAATGAACAAAATAAGTTCCCAGCAGGCATTAGTGAATCTACACGTGACACAACACTGGGAGCACAGAAGATCAGAAACATTTCAAAGCTGTGATCATGGCTGCTCGCTATCAAGTATACACAGCTCTTTTCCATTTTCCTAGTCCTTACTTCCCAGCCTTTTCTCTATCTTTAGCCCTTCTTTTTCACTCCAAAGTGCTCTGCTCAAAATATCCTGGTAGCTGACAAGCTGCTGCCAGCCTGAAACCTCCTGGAATGCTACAGCAAAGCTTGCCCAAGGATCTCCCCACCCAGCATTTCCCATGGCCCAGGGAAGAGGCTGCTGCCTGCTCATCTCTGTGCAGATCAGTCAGAAGTTATTGGCAATATATGTTTCTTGATAGTAATTTTAGCTTGTAGTGAGGAATCTCTTCTACTGTGCCCAAACTGGCCTTGCATCTGACATGAAGAATGCTAAAAATGTACAGTGAGCAACAGATAAGGCAACTATCAGATGATGACGCTTCTTTGTAAATACAGAAGCGTAATCGCCTTTCCCAACCTGGCAGTGGCTTGGAGGACTGCTATGAGCCGAGGGCCTCAGTGCTGCTCTCACTGCAGACATGGCAGCACTCTGCTCCTCGCCTGCATGGCTCAGGCAAGATGTCTGCTCCGCACCTTTCTGCTGCACACTCAAGGGTTCCCCGCAGGCACGATTACTGCATGACCACATATTTATTTCCTCAGGGAATCGCCTCTCAGGTTGAAGAGAAACACCTCACACTCCCAGCCCGGCGCACGGCTCTCCCCAGCGCAGCGGCTGGCGGTGACATGTCACCGCTGCCATCCCCGCACACGGCAGCCTAAAATGGCCTCCTCCCCGGGCCGCCTGTGCTCGGGGCGCGCGGCGCCGCCGGAGGCCTACATTACAGCACAGCCACGGGATGACGGCTTTTTGGAGGCCGCTCACACAGCGGCCCCTGTGGGGCTGCACGGCGGGGCTGGCGTGGGCTTGGCCGGGCAGCTCCCAGCCAGCGCCTAACGCCTGACACGCTAGGTTCACAAAAAGAATTAAAAAAAAAAAAAAAAAAA
>JACDJE010000130.1:1452608-1522026 GCA_016647715.1 Pavo muticus
GGGGCGGCGTCCGCTCCCTCGGGGCCCCACGCGGGGCGAACCGCTCCGGCCGCGGGACCGGACCGATCCGGGCCGAACCGAACCGAGCCGAGCCGCGCCGAGTCGAACCGGGCAGAGCCGAGCCGGGCCGGGCCGTGCTCGACGGCGCTGATGACCTCACGCAGTCACGTCGGCGAGCGGCGCGGCGGGGCCGGGCGGGCGGCGGAGCCTGTCTTGCCGCCGCTCGGCGGTCGGCTCGGCTCCGCTCGACTCGGGGAGGAGGGCCCTAGCCCAGCGCGCGGCCAATCCGGGCGGGCGCTGGCGGCGAGCAGGGCAGAATGGGCCGTAGTTGAGTGAAATAGGAAAGCTGCGAACAGTGTGGAGTGCTCCCGGTGTAAATAAAAGGGGGGAAGAAAAGTTTCCCCAAGTCGCGGCTCTGCAGCCTCGCTCCGACGGGGGCACGGGGCTTTGTGCGAGGCGGAGACCACCGCTCGGGACTTTGCCGTGCGGCGTTCACGCGCTCTTCCTATTGTGTTTTTTTCAAAATATGGCAAAGGTTCAGGTGAACAATGTAGTGGTGTTGGACAACCCTTCTCCTTTCTACAACCCTTTCCAGTTCGAAATCACATTTGAGTGCATAGAGGACCTGTCGGAAGGTGAGTACCACTCTCCGGACGCGGGTTCCGCGACCCCGGGCTGTTGGATGCGGGGCCGTTCGGGCTCCCCTCGGCCCGGGCCTGCTCCCGCCGCCGCACGGCTCTCCTTCCCGCAGAGCCGTGCCGCCACGCGGGGATGCGGAGCTACCGTGGGGCCGCCCGGCCCGAGCCCGGCGGGGAAAGTTAGCGGCGGAGCCCTCGCTCTGGGGTCTCGGCTCCAGGGCCGTCGCTCCGCTTCGCTCCCCGCCGCGCCATCGTTGAGGCCGCCTTCAAGTTGCGAGGAACTTGTTAGAGTGGTGGTAGCCATGTTGCCAGCTTTGTGTGTGCGTGGGGGGGCAGAGCGGGAGCGGGCGGACGGGCAGGGCGCCGCGCGGCCCCGCGACGCGGGAGCGGAACTGTTGCGCGGTCGCACCGCTGCGCCCGGTTGGTACCCGCAGCGCGGGCAGCGTTTCGGAGCGAGCGGTGCGGGGCCTCACGCTCCATTTTAATACTTAGGGGAAAAAAAAAAAAACAAAAAACAACGGAGCGGGAGGCAGGACGGGCGGCTCTCCGTGGGCACAGTGCTCGGGGCCCGGCGGGTGGCGGTCCGGGGGCGCGGAGCTGTGCCGGGAGGAGGGGGTGGCGGCAGCCACTATTTTTGGAAGTCACTCGAAAGTTACCGGCTACCGCCGGGGGAGGCGGCCCGGCGCCGCCCTGCACGCCGCCCCGCGGGGACCCCGGAGCGGGGGACGCGGCCAAGAGCCCCTTCTCGGCCGGGCTCACGCCTTCCCGTCTGCCCGGCGGGCCGCGAGCAGCCCCCGGCCCGGTCTGCCTCGGCTCGCTCCGCAGCGCTGTCCCCGCGCCTCCGGCAGGCCGCGCCGCGCCTCTCCGCGGGAGGCGCCCCGAGAGTCCGCGCGGGAACCCCCGGGCGGGAGATTCGAACGCGGCGGCGCACGGCGAAGGAAGCTGCGGGCTGTGCGGCGGCCCGAGCGGGAGGAGGAGGCCGCTCCGCCGGAGCTGCCTGGGAACAGGTGCCGCTGCCGGCCTGGCCCCGGTGGGGCCCAGTGCCGCCTGCTCGCCGGGGAACCCGGGCAGGCAGCGGGAGGCAGGGAAGGAAATCCATGGCAATGGAGAATGGGACATTTCTGTTGCTGTCGCTCAGTTTGCCTCCCTCAGCACTCGGCACGGGTTTCTGCCACTGTACGGAGGGTTGGCAGTGCTGTCGGGAACTTTGAGAAAGTCCTGTCTGCGTTTGGGGTTCCCTCCAGGCCTCTGCCACCCATCCTAAAACTGATCAGCATTTCAGCTTGAGCAGCCCGCACCAGCGAGCTCCGTGCCCATCTCGATGCTGCTGGCTGCTCCTCCCTGCCTTGGGCAGTCGGGGCTCACTCAGGACAGCAGCACCTGAACCCTCACCCCTGAGCGACACGCAGCAGTGCCCTCAACAGAACGGGCACAAGGCATCACCGTGCCTTTCCTTCAGTTGCGTGACCGCTCCCCACTGTGTGCGTTTAACACTGAGGTTAATCTGGATGGTCAGGCTGAGAACTGGAGGTGGCCCAGTTCAAAATTCTCAGTTCCCTTCCCCCATCTGATGAAGGTTAGACTACAGGATACATTTAGGGTAAGCACTGCTATCTTTCACATTTAAAAATGAGGTTAAACAGCTTTTCTAAAGGAATGAATTGCTGTCATTTCCTTAGCATTTGTGTGCTAATGTCTACCCTGCTGTTTACAGCCAGTCCTGTGCACCACTGGTCTTAAAACTAAATTCTTTAAGTTCACTTCCCCCCCATTTTTAAATTATTCCATGTCATCATTCCTCAGCAGTATCAGATCAACCTTTTAAAGGTATAAGTTAACTTTCAAAGGCTTGTTTTTCGGTACTAAGTATTACTGGTTTAGAATAACTGGTTTCCTGGAATAACAGCAAGTGATGGTATGATAACCTTAAGTGATCTAGTCTCTTAAGTCCTCACTCCTTACACATAGCAAATTGCATAGACTCCAACAGAAGGTAATCAGCTGACCCAGTGAGTGCCTGCAGTACCCCAGTAGCTAACACCAGGTGCTTATGGGGTAAACAGAACCTCTGATGCAGAACCTGGTCAGTTGTGCTGTGCTGTATGAAGGGTTAAGATTTCATTAATGAGGAAAAGCAGTTGCAATCCTAAATGCTGGAGACGTTCCTGCAGACTGAAGAAATTCTGATTACAGCTCCCAACAAGTAAATGGGCCCTACCTGCTGTAGAAGAATCGCAGCTTAACCTGTCTATGAAAATAGAGGGACTCCTGCACTATTGACTGACTAGAGAAGGGTGGTGGAATGGTCTACTTCATGAGGACTGGGAAAAGTATCATCTTCCCTGATGAAGACAAGTTCCTTATCCTTTATGCCAGTTGCCAAAGAAGCAATTTTAAGCTAAGCAAAATCATAGACAGTCAAGAGTGGAAAACCCTTAACTATAATGACAAATAATGTTTGTTGTTTAATTTCTGTTCTGCAGATTTGGAATGGAAGATAATTTATGTGGGTTCAGCTGAAAGTGAAGAGTATGACCAAGTGTTAGACTCTGTTTTAGTAGGACCTGTTCCTGCAGGCAGACACATGTTTGTATTTCAGGTAAGTTTGAATTAACTGTTTCTAAAGGAGTTATGTTATTTTGATCTTTGAAGATGACTATCGCACTAAGAGGCACTTGAAAAGTAATAGTAAGCTTGAAAAACTTTCAGTCGGCTCTTCAGATATGACACACCTTTCTTTAAAGTTTATATTTTGCCCCCAGTATTCCCACAGTAATATTTTCATTTGTAGTATCAATATAAGATCCACTGATAAAGGCATGGTTTCTGTAGCTGATGATAATTTTATATAATTAACAGAATGTCTTGGGCTGCAAGGGACTTAAGCCTGCTGCATTTGAACCACCTGCTGGGAGCAGGGTTGCCACTCACTAGACCAGGCTGCCCAGGGATTTTGACTAGTCCTGTTTATAGTGTATTCTAGACCACTCATTAAACTGGAAATGTCAGGCTTAACTGCATGGCAGTTAGTGGCAGTTTCAGACAATTAGGTGCACTAGGTTAACACACAGTATCTTCAGGAGAAGGCCAAAAAACACATAGTGAAACTCAGACAGAACAGTTGAGCTGATTTGTCTGGCAGGGTGGATGATCAACTATAATGTCTGAACATGATGGCTACGCATGCAAGTCACGACACAATGTAGCAATTTGTAAAATAAGACAGAATTCCAGTGGTAGGAGGAGACACTCTCCCAAACACTGAAACATGGGATGATCCTATAAAATACTGCTGTTGAAGCCAGAAGTAACTAAGAAGGAATAACTGAGAGAAGGAAAAACAGAGGAGCCCTAAAATGGCTTAATGTCTGGTTAGATCAGGGAGAGGGGAAAAAACTGAAGCAAACTTGCCTGAACTTTTATGGATCTTCATGATAAAAACTCTGATTTCGCTCACTTCTTCCCTCTCTTTATTAAATGAATATACATGTTTGTCTTGTAAACTGAGAGCGAAATCCATCCACAGAAAAATCAGACTGAAAGGAGAATACCTCTTGTTTAAGAACCTCACTATTTTCTCAAATACTATAAATTCTCGTAACTATTTTATGGCAAATACATGCTGCAGTACAAGCATTTCTCAAAAAGTACTCTAACGAATACGCTTTCTTACTTATTGGGTACTGCAACTTTTAAAACAATAGCAAAGTTTGTGAGGTATCTTGGTTTATAGTGTAAGTCTCAATTACTTGAAAACTTCAGGTTCTGAAACTTTCAAATGAAGAATTATTATTTTTTCCCCTGCCTTCCAGGACACGCTGAAGGAATGAGGTTGGGTTGGAGGCTATGTTTACTAACCACGTTTATACATATGTCCTGAAACGTTTGTGTTTTGTTCTGGAGCTGGGCCCTAATTTTTTCCGCACAAAAAAATGAAGACACTGTGTAACAAATGCATCATTTATCAATAGTTGTTCTGTTATCGAGATGTTTTATCTTATGGCATTAATTGGCCAGAATTGGATGATCCTCTGTTACTCTCAGAAGAGGTTATCCTGTAGCATTATATCCAGAGAGATCAGCTAGCACTTGCATTTCTGATTTAAATACTGCACTGTTTTTAGTCAAGTTAAAAAGAGTCATCACTGACAGTAATGGGGAGGAGCAGGAGGCAGGTGCCTAAAAAGCTGTATTTTAGTTGTGACATATAGAAGGGCCTTGAAAATTGAATTTACTGGTCTTGCAGTTCCTGTAGAATGGACTTCTTTCTACTTTAAATGGATATGAATGTTTATAAATGACACTAAAGCTAAACTAGGAGTGGGCATGCAAGCATCTTGCTTACATTTGAATAGGTATGGTAAGAGACTGAGTTGGTGTGTTATTATAAAGTGTCCCCTTTATTTCTAATTGAATTACTGTTGGTCTGAGTACATTAGACTTCAAAACCACTGGATTTCAGGTGAGGGTAGGACTTGTCTCTTACATAAACATTAGCCTACCAGGAACCAAACTGCTGTAGTAGGCCTTTGCTGATGGCTAAAGCTACTTTATTCACCAAACGAATACTGCCTGGGAGATGGAGAGAACAAGGGAAGGGCAGAATGGAGCACAATGCAGAGCTGCAGGAGGCATGTAACATAAACCAAAGAGGTGGTATTTGTCAGGGATAACATAGGAAAAGGACCTTTGCAGAAATGCATAAAATTTTCAGCTAATAATATACTGTAGACTTTTCTAAATACAGAATTTCCCCTATCAAGAAAGGCTGAGTGAACTGGGTCTGTTTAGCCTTGAGAAAGAAGACTGAGAGGGGACCTGATCCAGGTCTATAAATATCTAAGGTGCGGGGGGCAAAGTGGCGAGGCCAGACTCTTTTCAGCAGTGTGTGGAGACACGACAAGGGGAAACGGCCAGAAACTGGAGCATAGGAAGTTCCGCCCAATGTGCGCAAGAACTTCTTTACGGTGAGGGTGACGGAGCACTGGAACAGGCTGCCCAGGGAGGTTGTGGAGTCTCCTTCTCTGGAGATATTCAAGACCCGCCTGGACGCCCACCTGTGTGACCTGGTGTAGGGAACCTGCTTTGGCAGGGGGGTTGGACTCGATGATCTCTGGAAGTCCTTCCAACCCCTACGATTCTGTGATTCTGTGAAATTGCTGAAATAGCAAATAAAATGGAGTGTCACACACAGAATACTGAGGGTGATAAAACTACCTTTGTGAATAAGGTTGGTATGTTAGTCTTACATACAGAAAGATGGAAAACTGTTGTGCTTCTCAGACTTGGACAGTCAACTTCTTAAAACATTTAAAAAGATTTCAATATTGAAGGCGCACTGCCTGGCCTGTTTAGATTGAAATACCAAGACACAGGTAATGAACCCTGATGCCTTCTCCCTACGCATTTGGGGATTTGCAGTAAATTCTTTTGGAAAATATAAATTATTTATAATCTTATGGGGAGATCTGACTGTATACTAATGTAGCTACTCTCTAGTAATAGCTAAATGCATCTCTGTCTTATGTGGAAAAGCAAGATAATTCAAGACAACTTATGCATTGAGTGATTTCATAAAATCCTTAAATAATTATTAGCATGAGAATGGCACGTTAAGACCATGATTTTTATGTGGAAGTTAATCTTGCTGCCTCTTTTTGCCTACCACAACATCCTTTTGCAACCACTCATGTATCCCTGTGTATGGCTACCTGTTCCCCAGGGAACTGGGAGGTTTTATATCCAAGGCAGGGAGTTAAACATTTGAGAAAAGATAACAGATTTCTTTAAATCCCGTTCAATGTCATTGCCTCTCAACAAAACAGTACTCAATAGCTAAGTAGGATTAGAACAGTATTTCTGCAGGTTTGCAGCCGTATCGTAGCATAGCATATTATGGGACATGAAATGCCAGTGGGAGTCAGGAAGAGCTGAAATACCACGTTAGGTGCGAGTTGAGTTTTTCATAGGGAGTTAAATGGAAGTGTGTACTTCTGCAGTGTATTATTCTATAATTGCCCACTGTGGTATTTCAGGTAATCACATGACCCTGGGCACTGAGAAGGATGACTGAATGTCAGATTCATATATTGGCAGTTCTTGTGTTTTCTTGTAGCCTGTACACTTCTTTTCCTTGGCCCTTCCCCTGGACAAGCTGTAAACTCATTTGGTCACTGCGTGCTCCCTTCAGGGCTGGAGGAGTCTACCCAATTCCCTAGCTGCATTCCACTCCCCTTGGGTCTATTTATACCCAAGAGGTCCAATCCATTTAATTGTTCTGTAAAGTGCCTGTAGCTTCTTATAAAAAGCCAGACTGGTTTGAAGGCTCAGAATTGAAGCAGCAAAGAGCAGAAGTCAATGATGCATGATTACTAGCTCCTGAATTTCACAGTGCTAAAGCACATGAATACTAGAGAAAAACAGGGATAAGAGGGATAGCAAAAGTTAATCCCACTCATTCTCTGTCCCAAGGCAGGATTCAATACACCTGAACTATCCTAACATAATTAATACTAATTTATACTCAGAACAAAAGGGTTCATTATTAGCTTTGGACTTGTCACGCAAAATTGTAAACATGAGTCTTTTTCATTCATTCTTAAACTGCTGTTACTCTAAATTTTAGAGCAGAAGGGGGTACCGCATTTTTATCAGCAAGTGTTTAGTTAGAAAGCATTTTAAGAGACCAAGGTAAGCCACGTTTTATGAAGTAATCTTTATTGTTTATTAATAATTACAGTACTACAGAAAGTAAGGATGCTAAGGAAAATTGTGTTAGTTGCCTATTAGGACTGTACACTGGCTGAAAATGTCTGGTGTCCCACAGTGGTCAGTGCATTTAACTGCGTGCATTTGAAGAAATGTAGGCATGTGGAAGCAGATGAGAGACATAGTTTATTTCTTTCCTAGACATTTGTGAGACAGTCGAGACCTCACTGTAGCCTGTCCCTGCTCTTGCTGAAATATAAACTACAGTCTGTATTTTTAAGGGTTTAGTCATGTTAAAAAATGTGTACAGATGAAGTCAACCTAAGAGGTATGGAAAGAAATGCTTTTACTGAATTACTAAGGTGGGCTGGAGAATAACGGCACTGTGGAATTAGAGAGGTGTGTTGGCATGCTTGTTCAAACAACAGATCAGCTAATTACGTATTGAAAAGCGGTTTTGGATCAAAGCTGTCTAATCACCCTGGAGAAATGTCAGCACACAGTATTACTCTGTTGTAAGTAATTCTGTCTCTAGAGGATACTGCCCTAAATTCAGGGTTGATGTTTTTATAAAAGCAGGTCTGCTTTCTGGTTAACTTGAAAGAAACATTTTAAATTTGCATGCAGTCTCTACTCAGGTGCTGGGACATACTGCTTGAGATTGCCCTGCTAGATAGACATATGGTATTGATTTGATTTTAATAAATCTTTCCCTTCCCCATCTAGGCTGATGCACCTAACCCAGGGCTTATTCCAGATGCAGATGCAGTAGGTGTAACAGTTGTGCTAATTACGTGCACCTATCGAGGTCAAGAATTTATTAGAGTAGGCTACTACGTAAACAACGAATATACTGAAACAGAACTGAGAGAGAATCCACCAGTAAAACCAGACTTTTCTAAGGTAAGGCACATTCAGTTCTAGTCTGTCTATTGTGTGCTTATAAAATCTTTTTAAGAAGCAAACTCCAAATGATTCAATAAATTACACTGAATAACACACAAAGACTGGGGGACAAAGTGGAAGTACCATGTAGTTGCCATCAATTTGGAGAGCATTCAGAAATCAGTAACAGTTTCTGCTAATTTGAAGCTTTGTTTGGACATCAGTATGAGTTTACACTGACTAAATGGAATAGAGGTTCCCTCTACCTGAATCACTGTTCGCAAAGTGGCTCTGTTCTTCAAAAAAAATAGAATAATGTTTTTCATAGGACAGGCAATTGGGATCTGAAATTGAAGTTTTAATTCAACACAGTCCCTACACAACTATTCCGATTTTCTGCAAAGCAGAAACTGAAGAACAACTTCTCTATAAAAAGAGAGAAGATGGGTAACCTGGTAAGAGCAGGTTGGATGACTAGTCAGTAAATGGACAACATGATCAAGAAGTTTGTATTTCAACTTTAGCATGAAAGTAACTGTTTTTAAAAACTGAACCAGGAGTAGAATAAAAATGAGATGTGAAACAGAACTATTTGGAGGAGAAAAGCCAATTAAACATCAAAAACTAGTCAGACCAACTCCTGTGGAACAGTACAGCAGTTCTCCTGCATAGACAAACACACAAGGTTCTGTACTGTATCCTGGCTTGCTTTAGAGGAAGATCTTGTGGAACTGGGGTTTTCTCTTTATAAAAGCTGACATGTACACGTTCACGTCCACAGTGGTCATGATAAAAATTTAGCTATTTCTCAAGTTTACATGCATTATACAACTAGATATACGAAGAACTGAGTGGAATAATGTATATATTGTAATGACTAGTACAGATATAATCCCCATAGTCTGAAACAGATCTTCAAGTGTAACTAAACTAAACTGGTATGTAAACTGGTTTTTAAAAGTTGCTAATGATTTTCGATGCTTACCTTTATTTTCAAGGATCAGATGCTTTGAGTGTACTCAAAATTCACAGTTACTCTTAATTTTTGATTCTTAAACTTATAATCTGTTCCTTTTTTATTTGTGTTATTGAAATCTTTTGTTATTTTTGGTGTGAATGCTGGAGTATCTTTAAGCAATAGAATTTAGAAGTACCTAGAACTACTTGTCATAATTCTGGTTTTTTTTTCCTAATATAAAAACGGCTTGTACAAAAAAGAACAGCAAAAGCTATCATGTATTTGTACAGAAAGGTCTTAATATGACTTCAGGGCAGAACATGCAAGAACACAAGGTCATTAAACACATTTACCTGTTGTTGATGGGAAGTAGACCTACCATGTCACTTCAGTTTGCATAAGGGGTGGGGAAATATTTAAAAAGAGCACTTTCTTGGGGAATGAAATCAACAGTACTAACAAGGAGGACTTTTTCTGTGACCAGTTTTAACCTTAATGAGATGAGGGGTCAGTTGTGATAATTTGCCATCCTTCAGAATTAACCGTATTATTTGGAAACCAGTGAAAGATTCAGAGAAGATGAACATTTTCTTTTTGGGCTGCATATGTAAACAAATGTACCACTTCTTCAAATACAAATGAAGGCCAACTATAAGAATAAAGTGTGACCAGTGTCAAGGTGTGTCCACTACCAAATCAGAGTAATGTTTTCCTCTTAAAGATGAATCGAAAGGATAGCCATTTCATGTAAGGAAAAGCTTTTCTCATAGATGAGGAGAAACACTTGATGGAAGCAGTAAAATTATGGCAAACACCATGAAATTGATGCAGAATTTTATCAAGTCATATGGCCCACAGAATTGTTATTTGCTTTAATAAGCACTGCCTAAAGTAAAACCCTTGCACTTTACTCGCAAAGTTGTATAGTCTTGAATTCAAAGAACACTTAACTGCTTTCTTAGGAGGATGCTTTTATTTTGCTGGATAGGAGATTGAAGTAAATGGACTAGTGGTGTATTTCTGTGTGTTTTTATCCATATGTAGTAGCTACAGATTTGCAGATACATTACCAAATTATTTTGCACACATACGGCTACAGGAGTAAAAGGGAAAAAACCTATATGCATGTGAACTCTGATTAGAGATGTAAACACTCTATAATTCATTTCTTTTCTTCCCACCCAGCTTCAAAGGAATATTTTGGCATCTAATCCCCGAGTCACAAGATTCCACATTAATTGGGAGGACAACACTGAAAAACTGGAAGATGCAGAGAGCAGTAACCCAAATCTACAGTCACTGCTTTCTACAGATGCATTACCTTCAGCATCAAAGGGATGGTCAACATCAGAAAATTCATTAAATGTTATGTTAGAATCTCATATGGACTGCATGTGACAAACCACCATCGTTTTGGTACTGTACATGTATTAAACTGTAAAAACAACCAGAACTATTTCCCTCAGTTTCCCTAAGTATATAGTTGACGAGCAATGTGAAGAACTTGTTTTAAAACATCCTGTAGAAAGTTTATAAAAAATAACAAAAAAAAAAACCAAAAAACAGTATTTGAGCAAATTGTGGGATATAAATACAGCTATTTTTAAGTAATTGCTTTTTTTTCTCTAACTTGTTACTCTGTTGGTCTAAATTGAACCTTATTAAAGTATGAGTATTCCTTCCCCCCTCCCCCTTTACTTTGTAAGCACTGATGAAAGCAAAAAAACAAAGTTGAAATATTCAGGCAAAATGAAGCAATAATGCTCTACTGTGTCCTTATCTCTGATATCCAGATTGCCAAATATAAAGTGCCCTTTAATTAAACACCTGAAGAGCAAAGCTGTTATTAAAGGAAGTGCAAAGTTGAGTGTTTGCTGCTTACAAAAAAAGAAGGCCCCAACTGTCCTCTTTCTGTGGACGTGGACAGCACAGGATAATTTTAGGCGCAAGCTTCTTTTCATTTCAAGGCACAGACTTGTTACTTAAAGCATGCAGTTTGAGATTTACCATCTGCTATCTTCAATTTTGGGACTTCACTTCTCTTAATCTCCTGCTGCTAGTTAAACAGTGGTTTATTGAGGACAGTGTTTCCCATGGATTTAGGTAGATATTTCATGAGAAAACCCTTTTGCAGCCACTGAATGGTATACATGGGTGGTTGGAAAGATTCAAGCAATTATTAGCATGAGCACCCCCAAAAATGGCTCTTCTGCAAGACTGTTATGCATGGTTGCTGGTTCATACATTGATTTTTCAAGTATGCTCTGTTCTTATTGTGTTTTTAACTTGTACTAAGGAGTTGTTTCAAAAAACTGAAAGAAAACATCTGAACATCTGGAATTGAAAATATTTCAGTTTTTTGTTACCCTTTAAGGCAACACGATGCACTAGTATAAATTAAGATTCAAACCCTTTTGCGGCAGGCACTACATACTCAAGAATGCACTGCCTATCTTGCAGTGAAGGTCTTGCAGTGAGACATTCCCTATTACCCGAGGCACCCTTGAAGATAGATAAAAAAGAATGAGGCAGTGAATTGTAAAGACTTAAGACATTGTTATGACACTAACAATTTAGTTATTCCTTCTAATCCTTGTCAGCCTTATAGGTTTACTGTGACTATATATGCATTTAAAATTGTAATCTGTCATGTCAGATTACAGAAATATTGTTCTGCTGGTTACTAGTAACCACACAAACTGTGAACCCTTGTAGGTTCCAGGCCCTTAAAACAGATACATTTCATGATGACTTGGCAGAATAGCTCTGAATAAAAACAGAATGCTTTCTCTCCTTTTTCTGCATTCTCTAATAGGGATGAAGATGTCCCAGTCAGTTAGTTAGCATTTCTGTCTTCACATAATTAGTACAATTGTCTTTAATTTAAAACGTATATTTTCAAATTGCAAAGGAAAGACGTGGTGTGAATGTTACATGTGCACATTTCTTTCTCGCATCACAACTCAGCAGAGCGTACAGTAGCTGAGTGACCAAATTGTACTGAGAGCCGTTAATATTTGGAACCCAGATTCTAATGTGATACTGCAAAAGTTAGTATGTCTCAAACGTAAACATTTAACATCGTCATCTGCTGAAAGGCTGCTAGGCTAATGATGTCTGACTTGAGCTAAAGCTATTGTAATAGTATTTCACACCTTTGTTCCCGTTAGTGATCGAAAGTGTGATCAGGTACAAGCTATAACCAGGATCCATTGACCAGTAGCACAAAGGCTTTTTAGAAGCATGTGCTACAGAGAGAGAAAGCAGCAAACTGTTACTGCCATTGCAGAATCAACAAACATGGTCAGCAAAACTACATCAATCAGCCTGCAAGTTAGTAGAGTTAGAGAAATTCAGAAAGTGAAGATACACTGTTTAGAAGAAAAAAAAGTCAACTGTACTTGTGAACTTGGGTGCAGTAAACTTCGAACTAGACCAGATGGCATGATGCTGCAACAGAATATGGCAGCCCCTCAGTGATACAAACGCTACATATAGCTGACCCATCACCTGCCGAAAAAAGAATTGCCGTGCTGTGTTTGGTGACAACTGTAAAAAGAACACCATACCTACTATGAGAGCACCTCACAGTCTTTTTGAGAGGCGTAGTCTTTCCATGCTTTCTTAAAGATAGGAGGGCTCTCAAGTTTTCTTCAAGCCTGTCCATATCTTAGCAGTCCCTACAAACTGTTTTCCATATTTGCCACATTTCCTGGCAAAACCATATTCCAGAGATAAGGAATTTGAGTATTCCAGATGCTTTAGGACTAATGATCAGGTGACATCAAGGCACAAAATTAGTGGCATTAAAAGATACAGTGAATATACTGCACCTCTGTAAAGACTTGTCTCTTATCTCTGAACTTTTCAGGACAGCAGGGCTGCTTCCCAAACACAGACAGGTAGCACTGACAGCAGAACATTACAATTTCAATGCTGAAGGCAAGTTCACTTACTTACCAACAAACTTCAATTTGCATAAACCATCAACATGCAAGAGAATGCTACAGATTCTATTGACAGGAATAGTGATGCACCTCACTGTACTTGTACCTCAGCTAGATAGATGTGCTCAATTCCATTAGAATATTATCATAATATTCATCAGAGATTTTTCATATACAAAGAAACAGATGGATCACACAAGGCCCTGTTACTGATGAGAGATGAGGTTGTTTTTCTGTCTAGCTTGTAAAAAGCCCACAAACATTGTCCCTTCATCTTACAGTCATTGTGATTAATTCATGCATTATTCTAATCTGAATTACTATAACATTCAGAGTTGGAAGGGGGCAAATTACTCTAACTCCATCATAGGGGAGACTGGTAAAGTGTAACCTCCCTAATGGCTCTGCAGAACACCACTGAGAATACCACTCTTCCTATCTTCAGGGCTCAGAATGCAGCTACAATAACCGTGGTCATTTAGTTTACAGCCTGCCCTGCAGTTTGTACTCCTGAAACATGAGTCATAATGTCAGAGACAAAGCTGACAATGTGACAATCCGTTATTTTTCTTTGGAACTGCTGGTTTGCCTGAAGTCAGCTGACTGAAGGCTAGCCCAGTTGCATATATATAGATTGCTCACTGCCATCCGAAATTGGCGGCAAGGAAGAAGAAGGAAAAAAAAAAAACCTTATGCATGCACACTCTGTGCTAATCCTCATTTACAAGAGGCAGAAAAGAGCAGGGTAACCAAATCTTGCGGCTTCTGTATGGACAACTGCAGGAGATCTTTCACTTCCTTAATTACCCTGCTACTCGTCTACAACAAGTGGTCTGCAAGACAGTGGCCTGCAAGTTTAGCGGGCCAGATTCTTACCTTCTGTTGAGAGCCACAGAAGAAGTTTGGGCTGGAGATGTTGCTTGCTGGAGGGTTCTGAGGGAAACTGACAACTACCTATAATGGCAGACAGTGTATGGGGGACTGGTGATGCTGCCTCATTTGTATTTATGTTCCCAGCTAAAGTTCTGCCTCTTAAGAGCTGGTCTTCAAATGTGTGAGATTAGACATGGGCTGCAGAAGACAAGTGGAGGTATTTTTGCTTGATTTTTAGCCTTAGCAAAGAATTTCTAAGAGGGAGGAGCCAGCTGGAATTGCTATGGAGGCTACATTCAAGTTAAACAGGGTTTGTATCTAGAATATGAAGGCCCCTCAGAAGCAGAGGGTGGGGTGGAGGGAGGACACCCATCAACATTTCCGACTTTTGGTAATGCTGGCTTGGAAGCATGGTGGGCAGTCATTGTTCATGGTACAGGCGATGTGACCGGCCTCCAGCAGACAACCAGAGGAAGAGTTCTGTGCTGCAGAACGACAATACCAGCTGTAGGAGATAACAGCTAAGTGCTAACAGCAATGATAAGAACTGGCTGAAACGTCAGTCGTTCATGGGTTTCCCTCTGAAAGTCCGTTGGACCTTAAGATGATAATGAGGCTTATCTTTCCACATTAAAGGGTCCTCTAGCTTGTCCTATCTCACTAGAAAGGTGTGGTAGACCAACAATGATACAGACTAGGAAGAAGCAGAAGGCTTTATAGTATAGCAAAGGGAATCCTAAAGTTATGTAACAGAAATCAACTGAATGAAATACCTGACACTTCAATAGCAGGAAGGAAACCTCTCAAGAAGGCCTGCCTGAATGTATTCTGCCAAGATTGTGACCTCTGGCCAACACTGTTGATAAAGATGTTCCTCCTGCAGTATTTCTTGTCTCTCCTATCTGGGGGTCTTCAGATACAGGTGTGAACAGACTGATATTTTTGAAGACAGACTTTGCTCTATTATGTTACATGCAGGTAGCGACAAGCATTGTCTCAGGACAAGGCCACTGTGGAACAGCATTAGTGAAAGGAAATTAAGGGAATTTGCAGATCTCCAAGAGATACTGCTAGAGAGATATTGCATTTCTCCCCGGAGCTTTGATCAAAACTTCAAAATTCACTCCTTAAAGAAGTTTAGCAGACTTCCTAGAGAGTTAAGGCCTCCTTGACTTGAGGCCTAACTGCTTAGGGAGCAGCCAGTGAAGTCATACTATCAGAAAAATATTTTCAAGGTACATGCTGACAGAAACTACTACAAGTTCATGTACAATTTTGAATATTCAGGAAAATAAGAATCACGTGTTAGGAGTAAGGATGCAAAAAGACTAGTCTAAAGACTACATCTCAATAACTCAATCAGGGCCATAGTATGGATCCAAGCACTGCCATGCTATTATCCTCAGCAGTAAATTGTTAGCTAGCATGTTCCCTGTCACTGCCTTAGCCTGTATCAACTAGCGAGTGCCCAGAAACAGTTTGGGGATCTACAGATTGGGAAGAATGCCTTCAGTTTCAGTACCTTGTGTATCCCAGGATACTGACAACGTGTACTCTATTCATAACTGTAACTCACAACAAGCACTTGGAAGTGGTTTCTACTGAATGGTAAGAGAGACAATGGTTAGCATCTGGACTGTGTAGCTGGGAAAGGCTTACTACAAGAAAGAAAAATGGCTGTTTACCCTTGAGTTTGTTGCCTTCAATGAGGAGCACTGAAGGAACATAGAGTAACAAAATGCTGTTGGCATCAATATGGACAATGATAGACTTTGCAAAATATCAACAAAAGGCAGTACTCTGAGGGAGCTCTGTAGAGGCTGTAAGAGGAGAGGCCAGAAGGCTGTATTTCATACATCTCAGGAGGGCATATTGTACAGAACTGGAGAGTAGGAGAAACAGCTGATAGTCTCCCACATTTTAGACGAGCTGTTCTGAACAGAGTTCACAAAATTCTTTATGCAGTTCATCTGCGGACTGAACAAAACTCTCCAGAAATTTCAACAGCCAAATATGCACCAGAAAATGTCAGCATGACTGTGACCTGAATGCCCACGAGCTCCAGACCCACCAGCAGCAGGCATGTGTGGGCTGCAACCCCTATGGAATCAAACATACTCAAATGATTGCTACAAATCTCAGGCTCCAGGGGAAAAGGAAATATTTTCTTACTAGCGATTATCTCATCCAAATACGCACAAGCAGCGCTACAGCTATGAGGATTGCAGAACAGTTAAACTCAGTAGTAAGATGGAAACAGAGAGTTGTTAAACTTCAGTAAGTCTCCTTCCGGAAAAGTATGTATCAATATTGAAAAATTAAGGGCATATGAATTCTTAGATGGGAAGCAGAAAGAATAAATCAGGCCTTCACAAAATATGAGCACTCTGTAGACAGAAAACGTGAGATAGGTGGTTCCCATCTTTTACTTACAAATCAGAAAGTCTTCCTTTGAGAGTAGAGATTTTTGCCACTGAGTCACTGCATGTGGGTTGACCTTGTGGCTGCCAAATTTAATGGAAGAGATGACAAAGGAATAAAGCTTGGTTCCTCATAAAAGTCATAAGTTTGGAGAGAATTATCAACAGAAAACCTGTATTACATGTTAGCAAGACAGGCAACCTAATAAGTAAACTCAGCATGCTATCTAGAGACTGAAAGTAAGGTTCTGTTTTTACCCACAAATAGAATGGATTACTTATCCTTTGGAAAAGTTATTTGCAGCAAGCTGTCAACTTGAGCCTCTCATTGAGATAAGAAAGATGGAGATCTTAATACTGATTCAATTAAAAAAAAAAAAAAAGAGGATAAAACAAAACAGGAGGTTAGCCTGGATCATACTTTCTGAATCAGAAAAACATATCTGATAAAGCACAGATTTTGTTTAAAATGCCTTGGAGGAAGCAGAAACCTGTTTGAAAGAGTGGGGGACTTGACAGTAAACGAAGCTACAGAGTTGGATTGCTTTTTCAGCAATTCTGCACAGTTAATTCTAGCTAGGTCAACAGGTTTGCAGCAGGCAGATGACGCTGCAGGGCCCCAAGGAATCATAATGGATCTAAAAGGAAATGTTTCCTAAGGTAGAGCAGAAAAGAAAAGGAGTTTTGGTGCAACAAGTGCATTAATTATCCAGTACCATGTCCAGGCACCAAGAAATGCTTGTATGGAAAAATGGAAAATTGATACAACAGACAGTTTTGGAAGAAGAATCCCAATGTCCCCAAACAGCTACCAGATGGGCAACGGATACAAGATACGTTAATGTAAAAGAGCTTATCAGAATTCGGTGAGTTATTGGCAGATTTCTCTGGAAAAGGAATCCAAATATAAGACAACTTTTAGCTTATCCAGGGTATTACCAACTCATGAGTGTGTCTTTTGGCATATGTAGACTGTAATTATAGAGTAAGTAATTAAACTGCAGTCCAGACTACTTTTATATAATGTATGGAACTAGGAGGAAGTGGAACTTACAGATTTAGTCTTTCTACTATGAAGGAAAAAATATCTATTAGGAGTCTCCTCCAATGAGAAAGTAGAAATTGGTAATGTGAAGAGTGCAGTTATGACAAGAAATTTAACACAATCTTATAGTACTCAAAAATCATCATTTGGTGCTTCTGCATGAACAGCAAGTTGACAAAATCAAAAATATTAATTAATAAAAATATTAATTAATAAGACACTCCTTGAACAAGGAGGGCAAAGAAAATAATTCAAGCTACATCCAAACTCTTGGGCTAGAAATTAATGCTTTAGTCCAGCAGTTCAAATGATGAAAACGTTCTCTACAATTAAACTATGGTTAGGGTTTCTGGTGAGGTACTCAAGTTTCACTTACGATAAGGGTTCTTAAGAATTTCTAGGCAGAAATTTGGCACACCTGCAGTAAGATTTCAGGAAAGTGAAGGAGATAGGATGCTTTTTTAAAATATAAAGAAAAGTGAAATGCAGATGATCTTAAAGACCCAAAACGATCCTTTCACAAGATGAAACTCTATTTATCTCCACACATAATTACAGTTGATTCTATTGCATGTGTATCACTATAAGCTTGTAAACTGCCACATAGGTTTTCAGGGAAATATCTCTGAACATAGCTGTCATGGCTGACCTGAAAACCAGACCACACAGAAAATGAAGGTGAAGTAGGAAATGTGGTAAAGAAGGCAACAGCAACATCAGAAGCCAAGAGCAGCTGACACAGGGAGATTATTCCCAGTAAAAGGGGGCAAGATCACTACGAAATTCATGACAAAAACTTTACTCCAGGTCAGTGCCAGTCCCTGGGCAAAATGTTAATAATCTAGCCCGTTCTTAGTTCTTAACACAGAACAAAATGTAGATATAACATCATGCTGAGCCAAAATGTTCTCTCTAGTTTCTCTTCAGGCATATTTGTCAATTGTTTGAGTGGAAAACCAGAGGCACGTGTATTTCAAACAAGAGTGTATGTGCTCATTCCACTACCACTGAAATAGCTGTCATAGTTCCAAAGCTACAGAAGGCACAGCGCACATGTACGCACGGCTTCAGAACTGGCAAAGATTTATTATCTGGTTTTCCTATGTATAAATAATGCTGTTTTCAAACATAAAGCAAACAGCAGCATCTGAGAAACATTTAAGATACACATGCCAGCTGAAACCTTTTCATTTTTGTTCTGAATTATTTCACAAGTTTGAATGTACTAGTAAGATGGTCATTTGCTCAAATGAAGTCATTTGCAGAGGTGATCTGAGCCAGCATACTGTCCACTGAAGAGTCCATAAAGATATCTAGCATTCAGAGGCAGCTAGGACATACTTAAAGCTTGTCAGAGGGTTCTTTTTGAAATGACTGGGTTATTTTTTAAATAACCTTGCTCTCTGATGGCATTTTTATATATCAGAAATAGTTCCTCAATACAGGGGTATAATTCCAGAAAACAAGCAGAAATCAAACTGGCACCCAGCCAAAAATATACAAAACAACAGAAGAACATATATGCCCCTGAATACATATGTTCAGGGGAAACCACATGATTCTAGCACATCACACAATGTGAGCTCTGGAGAGGATGTCACATTTGTCATAGCTGGGAGGAACACTAAAAATACAGATCCACATCATCCTCTCCTAGCAAACCAGTGAGAGATACCTCCGGATGGGGCTCATAAGGCTCCCTATTAGAAGCTCATCACACTGCTCCACTGATACAGAACAAAAAGGACCGCCCTTCTGCAGAGACATGGCATGCCTCCACCAGCAGTTTTTTGCTTAAACTGTTCTCATACAACCTGAAATCCAGAGGTAAAAAGCCTCTCCACATTCTTTGCATTGGAGTACATTACAAAGACTTCCAACTGAAGAAGCACATACCTGCACTGGTAGATCCAATTCCTGCAGTAAGCACAGACCGCGGTGTAATCTTTACTGCATACTTGAGAAACTGAGATTTCCCCGTTCCTGGGTCTCCAACTAACAGAAGATGCGATTCACCTTGGAGGAAAATATTGACATAGAAGTAGACAGTACATACACAGAGAAAAATATATGCAAAATGCTCTGAGTTAAATAATACTTCTAATTCCTCATCTCACATTTAGCACTACATAAACATTACAACATATAATTCTGTGTAAGACTGTACTGTTTACAGGGTGTGATCAATATATCGTTTAATAAAAGCACACAGTCACACTGTGGTACCTAAACCAAATACTTACAACGAATTATTTTAAAAATAACAACAGGTATTTCACAAAATTTCCACAATGCAAGTTCTTACATTTTAGAATGCTCCTTGCTTAGACTCAGCTCACTCTTTAACATGAAACAAAAGGATACCAGGGCTTAGTTATGTTTTCATTATTCAGTTACTTAAATTACTGCAAAATGACCTAATGAAATCGAAATCATCAGGTTGTTTTTCTTAACTAATATTGTTATATCACCAACAGTTATACAATTCAGTGATTCCAAAACAGTGTAACTACATAAGTAAATTATTTGGATACGACAATCTCAGTGAAGTGAGATTGTCATCCACAAAACATTATTACCACTGCAATTCAAACTATAATTCTATTTTGTTGCTGGAGCACTAAGAAGATCCTGTATTTGTATAGACACTCATATTACTTTAGAATTATTATGACCTACATAGATTATGACCCATGTACCACCTGGCACATGGCATATTTGCCATCTAATAACAGCAGAAGGAGAATCAGCAGGTGGACAACTTACAGTAACAGATCTAAGTGAGAAGTGCTGACAATCACAGATGGAAAAGTCTGGCATTAGAAAGTAAATTGAATCCTTTAAATTTTCCTTTCAGTGTACTACAGTGATCCGTATTAAGAAAATATTAATATTCCATCCTTTGATGCCAAACATCACTGGGAATATTCTACTAGAAATAATTTCAAAATGTCACTTATACAATAAAAAGTGAAGTTAATGTTTGATCTGAAAAAATTGCCGTTAATATTCCACCTAACGGAATCCTGATCATATGTTCTTACCTGATTTTATTTGGGAAAAATTAAAATAAAAAGAGGGAGTCCAGTCATCCTCTTTATTTTCTGTTTCTGTAACAGCAACTAAATCATAGTTTGCACACCACACAACGGCTTCAAGCTCCTCCTGTTTGTTGCTCATGTTGCATGCATTGGTGTAGATGCACTTCAGCTGTGCCCCTTGCCTCACCCCCTGATCTCATTATCTTTCCCCTAGGCTCATCTCTAGCAGGCCTGGTTTTATTCTCTTCCTCCTTCATATCTAGTTTAAAGCCCTCTCAACGAGCCCTGCCAGCTCCTGGGCAAGGATCCATTTCCCCCTTTGAGACAGGTAAGACCCATCAGCAGACCTCAGGCCAGCTGCCAAGTAGAACACCCCATGATTAAAGAACCAAAATTCTTGTGTTTTTAGTAGAACATCAGCCTCTCAGCCACGTGTTTATAAGATGGGTTTTCCTGCTCCTTTCAGTGTCCTTCCCTGCTACTGAAGGAGTAGAGGAAAATACTACCTGTATGCCTGCTCCGTTAACTAAGCGCCCCAGTCCCCTGAAGTCATTTTTGATAATCCTCAGACTTCTATCAGCAACCTCATCACTGCTGGCCTGAACTATTAATAAAGGGTAATAATCAGAGAGGCAGATCAGACTGGAGAGTTTTTCAGAAATATCCCTGACCTGGGCCCCAGGGAGGCAGCACGCCTCCCTGCAGGTAGGGTCAGGCTGGCCCTCTGGGCCCTCTGTTCCTCACAGAAGGAAGTCGCTGATGACAATCACCCTTATTTCCTTCCTGGTGGAGGCAGTCTTGAGGTGTGGAGTTGACCGCTTCACCCTAGACAACCTTGCAGGTAGACCTCCCACTGCACCTTCACTCACCTCTCCCTCGGGTTCCAGGGCCTCAAACCTATTATGTAGAGGCGCCTGGGGAACTGAGGTAGGTCAGGATGGGGGATAACTTCAGCAAAGCCTTTGACACTGTCTCCTACAATATTATCCTGGAGAAACTGGCAGCCCATGGCTTGGACAGGTACATTCTTTGCTGGGCAAAGAACTGGCTGGAGGGCCAGGCCCAGAGAGTGGTGATGAATGAAGCTAAATCCAGCTGGCGACTGGTCACAAGTAGTGTTCCCCAGGGGTCGGTGCTGGGGGCCGTCCTCTTCAACATCTTTGGTGATGACCAGGATGAGGGCATTGAGTGCACCCTCAGTAAGTTTGCAGATGACAGCAAGTTGGCAGGAAGTGTCGATCTGCCTGAGGGTAGCGAGGCCCTACAGAGGGATCTGGACAGGCTGGATCACTGGGCTGAGGCCAATAGGATGAAGTTCCAGAAGACCAAGTGGCAGGTCCTGCACTTTGTCCGCAACAACCCCAGGCAACACTACAGGCTTGGGGCAGAGTGGCTGGAAGACTGTGTAGAGGAAACAGACCTGGGGGTATTGACTGATGCTCGGCTGAACATGAGCCAGCAGCGTGCCCAGGTGGCCAAGAAGGCCAGTGGCATCCTGACTTGTATCAGAAATAGTGTTGCTAGCAGGAGCAGGGAAGTAATTGTTTCCCTGTACTCAGCACTGGTGAGGTCACACCTCGAGTACTGTGTCTAGTTTTGGGCCCCTCACTGCAAGAAAGACATCGAGTGTCTGGACTGTGTCCAGAGAACGACAGCTAAGCTGGCAAGGCTGCTCAGGCCTTACGAGGAGCAGCTGAAGGAGCTGGGATTGTTCAGTCTGGAGAAGAGGAGGCTCAGGGGAGACCTTATTGCTCTCTATAACTACCTGAAGGGAGGTTGTAGTGAGCTGGGCGTCAGCCTCTTCTTTTGTGTAACTAGTGATAGGACTAGAGGGAATTGCCTCAAGTTGTGCCAAGGGAGATTCAGGCTGGATGTGAAAGAGTGGCCAGGCACTGGAATGGGTTGCCCAGGGAGGTGGTGGAGTCACCGACCCCGGAGGTGTTCAAGGAACATTTAGATGTTGTGTTGAGGGAGATGGTTTAGTAAGAACTCTTGGTGATAGGTAGACGGTTGGACTGGATGATCGTGGAGGTTTTTTCCAACCTTGGTGATTTTATGATTCTATGATTTATCTGGATTTATCTGGAAGAATACTTAGCATTAATAAAAAATAGCTCTCAGTCACAGAAATGGGATTATTATGCTTCTGAAACCTTACTAATTTGGGAAGGAGGAATATGGGTGAAAACAGCAATGGGAACGATTGTTAGTACACAAGACACTATCAGAGACAATACTAACCTCTGATTCGAGTTCCAGTAGCATCAATCCTCTGCACACCACCAGCAAGCACCATGGCTACAGCCAGCTTCACCAGGTACAATCCAAACACTTGAGGACATAAGCTAGCCAAAATTTCATTCCTCCCTAGAACATGAGCAGAAAATGGCACTCAGCACTGCCCTAAGAGTAAAACTTCGCTTCTCATGGATACGTATATCCCTGCGCTGAAAAAAAATTGGGCCTGCTTTTTTTTCTTTCCTTCTTTCTTTTTCATTTTTTAAATGAAACTCAAATGACTGTTTGATCTTAATTTTAAAGAAGTTAAATCTTCCATTGTCACAGGCAGTAATGCCAATCCTATCACAGTTTAAGGAATGGATGGATGATTTGGGAAAAGGCACTAACAAAATGCCATCACACAACCGCTTTTGTTTCAAATAAAAGTGTAGAGGCTGTGGAGAAGTAAACTTTATTTTTTCCACACTTCAAAATATCCTCTTGAAAACTGGTGTGTTGTACATTTAAGAAAAATAAGAAAACATGTCTCCATGCAGGCATAACACAGCTCATTTTCTCATCATCTTGACTCTACTTCTTCTGTGTGCTCCTCCTCTCCTCCTCCCTTCCATAGTCTCAAAGAGCAAAAGAGCAATTCCGTCTGCTACGATAATTTTGTTGGCTTACCCTTTGAGATTCTGATACCAACAGCATGCAAGGGATCGCAGGATTAATGTCATACATTAATTCCACTGCTAGGGCACATAAAACAAAGCAACCAATTCTGAGTTCCTAACATAATGTTTTAAATTTGGATATACGTACATGGTACTGGCAAAATAAGTAGGTACCTCATAATGACTTGAGGCATATGTGTCTCTTGTGGAGGTCTTTTGAGGGAGTTAACACATTTTTGTCCAAAAATGAAAAAAATTCTAACTTCGGTCAGCCACAGCATAACTCAAGATTTAACTCCATAGTTGCCTCTATTTGACTTAAGATTCATCTGCCTTGTCAGTGACGAACAGCTCAGCACTTCTGCTTCTTCTTAGACAGTACCCAGAAAAAGCAAAGTCACCTGTCTAAGTTCTCTTATTGGCCTGCCACAGTAACTTTCTCAGGACATACCTTGTACACAGCATCAGGAACCGACTGACATGAAATGCAGTACTGGCTACCATTCTCTCTTGAAAAACAGTGAACATACACATACAACCTGTTCTGAAATGGCCTGCACAGTAGACTCACCAGGTTTGATCTCTGCCCCCACCAGAGAGGATACTAATTCACCAAAACAGCCTGAAAGGAACATCTTGGACAGTCAGGGTTCTTCTAATTAAATTCCCAATTTTCTTGTAGCCACTTCACATCCATTTAATTCTGAATTGCTAATATTGCATAAAACCACACTGCATAAAACCACATTCCAAAAATCGTCTCGAGAATGAAAGACTACCTGGGACCTCCAAAGTGGATCCCGAATTACATTCCAAACAGTTTCACAACAGAGTGGTAACAATTGTTCTCACTCCAAACAGTTGGAGGCTAGCAATTAAATTATTTTCTAGGAAATGCAGTTCTGAAGAATGTTTGCCATTGATGTAATCTCTGATTTCTCACGCGAGCAATCTGATTTTTAAGGGAAACATTGACACCTACTCTTCTTCCATTTGTCCTTCAAGGAGAAAGACTAAGTTCAAGGTTTTAAAAGATGGTGCTATTTTGAGACAGTTCAGTGAGGGAGATCCCAGTGTCACTGGGATTTACATCACCGGAGAGGAACGTGGTTCAGGGCATAACTGGTAATTGCTAGGTGGCAGACTGTAAACCAGTGTAAAATTAGGAGCCAGCATGCCAAACACTGTGGCTATTGGAAGCCGCTGTCAAATCAGAGTCTCTCCGTGTGTGATACGAGGCTCCACAGCACTTAAATCATGGGGCTATACATTTCATTGTAAGGTTAAAGATGGCATACGCTAAGCTGCTTGGCAATGATTCAGAGCTTAAGTTGGGGTGCAGAGACAGTGAGATATCTAGCCCCACAGTCAACAGCTATGCTTCTCAACAGCTAAGTATATCTGGTCCACACTACTTCTAACGGGTATGCTTTTTCTTTCATGTTCACAAAGCACCTATTTTTTTTTTCCTTTTTTCATTTCTTGCTAGTAAACGTTCTAGGAAACACTTGACTAGAAATCTCAAAAGAAGAAAGATCAATGAAAGATGTTTGGTACTATTTTAAAATAAGTACTTTATATTCCTCCACTGGAAAAAACGTATTTTTGGAGGAACTGGTGGTGGGAATATACGGGGAAATATATGCTCAGTCATTGTAGTGTCACTCCTGATTTCATCTATTTTAAAGCTTTCAAGCACTAACCTGCTAAGGGATTATTCCTATGCTTTTCCCAGAAGTCTTCAAATTCCTTGCGGACTTCTTCATCAATTATAACACCTGCTAGCTGCTCATTATTTACTTTAATGTAGTTGGCTTTCAAAACAAGCTCCAAGTCACAGCGTGCATCCTCATGGAAAGGTTTCCATCTCTGCATTACCACTCCATACACTGTGATGTCATCTCCTGTGGGTAACAACAAAGATTGGTTAAAAAGAAAAAGAAAAAAAAAAGGTAAAATCTTTTACAAGTGACAGATATGTGGCTGTGTCTGCTGTAATGGATAATAGTATAGTTTAGACCCCGTGTTACAAAGTTAAAAAGAAAACCAACAAAAAAAAATACAGCAATAAAACAGCAATAAAAAACAATCCTGCAGTTTCCAAGTCTGAAGCAAATATTAACTAGATTCCTTCTGCCTGTAGTAGGAAGCTGCTACATCCTTCTACTTCTAAATTCTTGAAGTTACCTGTGTTTCCTCTTTTCTAAAAGAGCAAACACTTACTTAACCTTTGATAACTTTTGTGAAGAATACCAGTATCGCACACACACCTTCTGGCCACATAGTTCTTAGACAGTACAACCAGTAATGAGCACTGAGTTTCTTGGGGGGATATAACTAAGAATTTTTAGTCCATTCTTATTCATCCTCTCACCAATTAGCTTCCTTTTTGGAAGACAAGCAGCTTTTTCCATCTGCAGCATCCCTTAGATAGGTTAGTTTGCATAGTGTCCCAAACCTACAGACGGACATCACGCTGCAGGTACGGCCCAATCCATCTCCTCAAGAGGCTTGGGGTTCTCGCTCTAACAAGCTTAACATACTTTCAGTGCATCACAACACGATACTGATTGAAACTGATCTGTCAAATAATCAAGATGTAGCACGTGGACATACACTGCTTTCTAGATCAGTCTTCAACTGCCATGCTAACTTCTAGGCTGAAACAACAACATGACAGATAAACATATCTCATTAAAAAAACCCTCAGTGCTGACAGACTGCTTGGCAGAGATCTCAAATGGAAGAGTAAAAACACTTATGGTACAATTATATGTACTGCACGTTATATCCTCACCAGATTTGCAACTGTCCACTAAGTCATCTTCCAGAACAACCACCATGCAACGAGGGATGCTTCCGACAGACAGTCTTTGAACCTAGGAGACAGGAAGGAATAGCACTTATTAAGAATAGCACCTTTCAAATGTCAGTTATTGCTGCTTTGGCTTAAAGGCCTTTTATCCCTTCCTGGAACTGAGGTCAATCCTTGCTTTTTCTCATAGAACTTACACAGTAAACACGCTACTGCTATCAAGAGTTTAAACATGGAAATTTGATGTTGATAGCAATGGAAACAGACTTGGGTATTAAATTAGCTGAAGGTGCTCAATCCTGGGAGGTGCTGAGTAACTTCGGTATCTTGCTGAAAAAACCTCACTAAGAGATGTCATTTGAAATAACTGATTTTTGTTGTTGTTGTTAAAATTTGAGTTATTTTTCAGACACTTATTCAATAAGTAAAATTTATTGAGTACTGAAGCACGTCCATGGGTTAGATAAACCTTCACTGAACTGTATACTGAAAGATTATTCTCTACATTTTTCTGGCATATTGATAAAATTTGACAGATTGAGATTTAATTTACACCTAGGTGTTGAGAGTTAAATTTGCACATGACCAGACGCATGATTTGTTGTGTATCAACAAATGTGCCACTAACCATTGAGAATCTTTCTCTTTCCTTTTCTCTAGGGCAAAGTATGCAGACTTGTTACGGACTATTTCCAAAGAGAAATCCTCCCATTTACAATTAAAGCTTGCAATAGTTGTTAAAATACCCACCGCACAAGAACAAGAATCAGAAGTACCTCTCCATTTTGCAGCATAGGATTTTACATACTAGAACTCCAGATTTACTCGCTGTCTTCTGCCTAGAAAGGGTAATTCACCCTTGTGTAGTATCTAAATGGCCACAGGCAGTTCACATCGCTGGTGGAACATGCACAGTTACTCGCAGCACTAAATAGGAAATGAGTGAAACTCATTCTTGGTTTAACTCTACCGTGTTTAATAAGCTCACATTCCTTTCCCATCATAGAGATCTTTGTGTCACGCAGTAAAACGAACAAAAATGTTACAGGAACTATGTCAGAAATAATCATGCAACACAGGGTTTATTTCCAATAGATACTTTGATTCCCTTTTTCTTTCTTTCTTTTTTTTTTTTGCTGTTCTGAACTTTGAAGTGTATGATTTCTATTTCAGAAACTTGTTTCCATACTCGTAATACATACATTATATAGATTAGCACCACTATTTATATAATTAAAAGTCTGAAATAACTGAGAAGAACCTAAAAAGGATTTATGAAGATATACACAAACAGGAACATCAGCTACAATGTACTCTGCTTATTCTCAATTTTCATACATTGTAGCTTTTCCTGTGCCTGTTTGTCTCATGTGCCACTGTGAAAAGAGCCCTGACTGTCACTTCTCCAGCTTAACTGTCCTTGAGGCCATTCACTCAGGGCTAACTTCAGAAAACAATTCTGTGAGGAGCACATTTTCAGTAACTGTTGATATGATTGCTGACTGAAGGAAGACAACATTTACAGACGCCATGTACTGACCATACCACTCCCCTACAGCTGACCTTGGCTACCACTGGGCTGGCTTTATCCCTTAGAAACAGCATACAACATCAACACCATGTTCAGTCAGCACTTAGAGGAACAACATACGTAGTGATAGAAGGATTCAGCTCTGAAGTTCGATCTGTGTACTAACCTTCAGTGTTTCACATGATCTTCAATATAATTAGTACCTAATAATGGAAGTCTAGTCAACATGTGCCTAAGTTTTTTAACTGACTGCAAATCTCTGAGAGGTGAGTTCTCTGGCTTCTTGTAAGCTGATCAGCCCTCTCTTTTAAATAACAACCTGTAAAACTTTTCCACTTATCTTAGCA
Source organism: Pavo muticus (assembly GCA_016647715.1). Classification (NCBI taxonomy): domain Eukaryota; kingdom Metazoa; phylum Chordata; class Aves; order Galliformes; family Phasianidae; genus Pavo; species Pavo muticus. The sequence continues at coordinate 1,480,714 of JACDJE010000130.1, forward strand.
TGTAGAAGTTTTACATGAAAACAAGATAAACTTCATTCAGAAACACAGTTTCACTAAAATTAGTGGAGATGTCTTACTCTAGCATGAAATTAAGCCCCCAAATACCTTCCTTAGCAAGCTCATTATTTTAATAGTTGAGACATCTACACCATGATACCCTCCCCCTTTCTTGATCTTTTTTTCACCTGCTCCTGAATTTTGATTTCTTGATAGTCTCTGCAGCTGGTAGGGGAGGAGGACGTTCCAGAGAGGCAAGTGAACTTGGTTGAGTTGCAGCCCTCTTCATTCAGGCAGGCTGATGGACGGCAGAAAGCATAGTACTGCTCAAAGTCAGCCTTAGCCACAAAAACGTGTTTGCACTTATTGCAGATGTAGCTCCGCTCAAATTCCAGCACCTTCACCAAACTGGTACGGATGACAGTCCCGGTGACAGACAAGAAGTGACCCACATCCCTGGTCTTAGGAATGTGCTCTCGAGTCAGCTCTGGGCAAATGGGCAAACCTGTTAAATCAAAATACGTGCAGGATGAGACCACGTACATGAAAAATATACTTGCAGCGCAATGAAACACAGAGACTAGGAAATATATCTGACCTATTAACACCAGCTATAGCTGTTTCATAAATACAATTCAACAATTCATCTGTTGCAGCTTAGACTGTGATTAACTGGTCTTCAACAGTGAAAAGCATCAGATGCTGATCACAATCAGAAAATATGGCCATTTTACTCTCCTACTTTTGTCGATGGCTTAGTAGTCACAAGCAGTTTCCATTCATGAAAAAAGACCCTGATGTTCCCAGATCTATCAGTTCAAATGATCTTCTGCCGATGTCCTTGATTCTCAACTGGTTTATCTGAATTACAAACCTTTAGTTATGCTTTAACTGCGGTTCAGAATTATTCCCGGGGTTAAAAAAAGCACAGTTCTGCATCTTGTGAGAATTCTCAAGTCTAAGCAAATTCTAAAGTCACAGCACGTGAGCATTTGGCCTTAAATCCACATTTGCGCACCAGTAAACCTGAAGCATGCGGAAGGTGTCAGAAAAGGAACAGAAAAGGGTTAACAACACAGCCAGAGCGAAGTCACTTTTCTGTTCATGTAAGTGGTGACATAATTTTCGTGGCAATTCTCTCCTTTAACTCCAGCCCAACAGCCAGCTGTGGTGCATGGATCATAGAATCATAGAATCACAAAGGTTGGAAAAGACCCACAGGATCATCCAGTCCAACCATTCACCCATCACCAACGGTTCTCGCTAAACCATGTCCCTCAACACAACATCCAAACGTTCCTTGAACACCTCCAGGGTCGGTGACTCCACCACCTCTCTCCCACTGCTGTGCTCATCGGTACGGGCACCACAGCAGCACAGCTGCTGAAAGCCTCAGGAAGATCTCAGTCTAACTCAACTGCCCGCAAAGCCTTTATAAAAATGAACGGCCTCTAGACTGCATTGCCTCTTCAGAAGTTATTATACAAGAAACTGTACAATTTAGTAAATATCGATTTAAACAAATAATGTTAAAATAATTTCTTACAGTTTCACTTCCGAAACAAAGACAGAAAATGGAGATGTAAATAATAAATCTGCTGGAAAATGATTTTTCTAAGGGGATCGACACTACTCGTGTATTTAGGTCAAATCTGCTCAGTAGCTTTGGCTGTTAAGGAAAAGGCAGAATGCCCTTATTTCAGTATATCCAAAATCAAATCTTTTGTTTCAGACACGTTGGAACATTCTGCTTTGACGCTTTTAAGCAAAGCGTTTGACTTCTTGCTTTTGTTTAAAGAAAATATTAAACATTAAGCTCATTATAGATTAATTAAGGAAGTAATTTGGAAAATAAATGAGCTATTATGTAGAACTGGAAACAAAGTAATTTTCTGGTTGACTGTAACAAAGCCATGTATCGCTTCTTCCAAACCTGGCACAAATTCTTATTCTCCCACAGGTTTGTGTTTTTATTCAGTTTAGTCAAAAGAAAATAAAAATGAAAATCCAGTGTTTCTCAGCTTGCACCAGAGAGAGCTGCAGCCCTGATAGCAGGATATGTGCTATGACGGTCCCAGTGAATAGCAAAAACACAGGAGGCTGGACAGGGAAAAAGGGAGCTTTCTCTCTGATTATATCAGACTGCTTGACAAACTATTTGAGTGCATGCCTCTTTGAATAAGCTTTCGTGTATTAGTAATAACATGTAAAACTGAACAACCAGCAGCAGCATGGCTATCAACAACTGACATGAGCGCTCAGGCTAATGGTAAGGAAAAATCCTTTAATGGGTTTGCATCAAGAAGAAAAGCGGCACAATTAAATTTGTACAATCCTGAAATTCAGATAATTGCACCTTCTTCCTTCCTCGGGGAAGGAGGGGTAACCACCCATTGTCACCCACTGCCTATTCACATCGCCTGCGTCCCTCTCTGAGCTCCTTAGGTATCCTGTCCACATCAACACGAATGTGCCAAGACTGCATCCTTATCCCTAACAGAAACCAAACTGCTTTCCCTCACTCCAGCTCAAGCCTGCAAACGCATCCTAGAACACTGCAAATAAAGTCTTCATTTGCTCCTACTTTTATTAGAGTACTGAATGTTTCAATATTCTGTACAACGCAGAGGCCGTCCTTGCACATCACGCAGTCAGCATTTGTACACCAACTGCATGACATCCAAGCAGGCAGCAAACTGTTGTGGTTTTTTTCCTGAAATCATGGACAAAATGCATTATGAGAGCCATAAGGTAATTATATTTCTGGTGTTTATATTTTTAGTGAAACATACTGGATAAAACACATTTATTCCCACAGATATGATTCATAGAATCAATTACAGAATGGTTTGGTTGGAAGGGACCTTTAAAGACTGTCTAGTGCCAAACCCTCTGCCACGGGCAGCAACATCGTGCACTAGATCAGGTTATACAAAGCCTCAGCCAACCTGATTTTGACCGCTTCAGATGATGAGGCATCTACCACTCCTCAGGGCAACTTGTTCCAGTGTCTCACCAGCCTCAACATAAACAATTTCTTTCTTACAGAAAACCTAAATCTGCCCTCTTTCAGTTGAAAAACGTTGTCCCTTGTCCTGTCACTGCAGGCCCTGCTAAAAAGTCCCTCTCCATCTTTCTTACAAACTGCCTTTATAGACTAGAATGCCACAATAAGGTGGCCTTATGCAACCTGTTGGCCACACTTCTTATGCAGACCAGGATACATTGCAAAGCACATGCTGCTGGCTCCTATTCAATTTTTTATCCACCACCATCCCCAAGTGCTTATCTGCAGGGCTGCTCTCAATCAATTCATCACCCAGTCTACTGATACTGGGGGACTGCCCTGATCCAGGTGCAGGACCTTGCTGAAGTTTCTTATGAATTCCTTACCTCTCTAACAGTCCATCAATCAAAACAACATATTTCCAATACAGAGGCAAGAGAGGGGGGCTATATTGTGGGGGATCACGTCAAAGGCCTTAAGGAAGACAAGGTAAATGACAACAACTGATCTTCCCTTGTCCACTGATGCTGGTCACTCTATCACAGAAGACCACCAGATTGTTTAGGAACAATTTACTCCCTCAGCGTCACTAGCCTGGATTTCACTTCTTTAATTAAAAAACATTATTCCACAAAACCTTGGTTTTACTCAAAACAGAGCTGGGGCTGCCATGTGTATGCTCTCTGTGTTCAAGCTGCCAAAAGACAAATGATCATAAAGTACTCAATCATGAGGCAAGGGAGGGAAACATTGGTCACCATCTCCTGCCTTTGCAAACTGGACAGCTCCAAGTAGTCACTGTCAGCAATGACAGGACGGGACCATGCCACTACCAAACCCAGTTCCCTACAACAGGTGTTTTAACCTCAGAACCTGCACTTCATAACTACCGCACCTCAAAGCCAAGCCACTGAAGTCTTCCTAACAGTTAAGAATAATGGCATATGAACTTGTAGTGAAAAAACAATGAAATCCATTAGTAACGACCATTCTTTCCAACAGTCCAATCCAACAAGTAATTTTATAACTACTAGTTAAGCATAGATTTTAACTAATTCAGATAAAACTACAGGACAACTCAAACTCTGGACTCTGCCTATTCTGGAATGTGGTTGGAGCCACAAGCTACTTCACACTATGAGGAAGTCATAGGGCAAAAACAGCTGGGAACTGTAGACCCTTCTCTAGAACTTTTAGCTAGACCTTCCAGCTGTCAGGACAAACAGCCTGAGACCAAGCACTGGTCTGAGGAGCTCCTTTCTCATGAGAAGACTGCAGTTTGAGTCCTGACTCTGTAACAAACCTCTAACCACTGCATATGCACCACAAGGGACATCTGCATGGCCTACATAACTCCACATAACCTACTGACAAGTGCCACAGCACAGGGAGAGCCAGAAAAACCAACGAGAAGTTGCCCTGCTGCCTCCCTGCCCGCTCACCTGAAATCCTGGCGTGGAGGTTGGGCTTCATGCGGAGCTCTGCGGATGGCATGGCGGCCTGCAGCACCTCCATGGCCGCCCGGCGCAGCGCACCATCAAAGATGGGCAGCACCTGGCTGGGGAAGGCATTGAAGTACTCCCCGATCTCCATGTTGGTCTCGAACAGCGTCAGGGCGTCGACAAGGACCGGATAGTGCGCCTCGTCATCCCCCTGGCGCAAGATGCCGAGGATGTCGTCCCGGTGGTGCTGCAGCAGGTAGGACTCGAACACCTGCCCAATGAGGCTCACTTGGTCAGCGCGCAGCGCCATGCCGAACCTGTCCGGATGAGCAAGGTAACGGAGTTAAAAAGTGAGAGGCTTCGGAATCAAGTCATGCGGGAATCTAAAACTTAGGGAAAAGCTCATGGCGGAGGGAGTCCCAAGCAGGCCGGAGCTGGGCTGTGCGGGGCTGCCACAGGCGCCGGCTCCTTCCCACCTCCTCACGGCTGCGGGGCGGGATGGTAGCAGGCGGTGCTGCAGCCTCCTGGCACCCCTCTGCGAGGGGCGGCACCGCGCTCCTCACTCCCGCCAGTCCTCGGGGCAGCCTGCACGGCAGGGCCCGACCGGGGCTCTCCCCGCCCTCAGTACAGAAGTGAAAACTCCCGCGCTCGCTCGGCTGCAGCCGCTGGTCCCGCCCGCCCGGCCTAGCCCGGTAGTGAGCAGCGCGGCAAGATTTGAACGCGGCAAGATTTGAACGCGGCGCAGCCCGGCAGCGCGCTATATAGGCCCCGGCCGCCCTCCCCGTGCAGCGGTACCTGTAGCGTGGGCCACCGTCGCCCCTCTGGACGAGTCCCACCGCTCCGTCAGGCGGCGGCGGCGGGAGGAGCAGTCCCGTCCCCGCCCCTCCGAGCCGGGCCCGGCAGATCCGCCCGCTGGAGGCCGCCCGAGCGGCACGGGGCGGTGTTCCGGCGCCGGCCTGAAGAGTGCAACCTCTTTGTAATGAAATTAGAAATTGGCGACAAGACAAAGGGAAGCGGCCACAAACTGAAGCCTAGGAAGTTCTGCACAAATGTGCGTAAGAACTTCACAGTAAGGGTGATCAAAAGAAACAAACAAACAAAACCCTCAACAACAACAAAAAACCCAACCAAACAAAACAACGAAAAAAAAAAAAAAAAAAAAAAAAAAAAAAAAAAAAAAAAAAACTTGCCTGAAATATTTATTATTGTCAAATGATAACTAGTAATAACTATGTGCTTCACATATTAATGAAGAAATACTTAGTCAATAAAAAATCCTCCTCCAAAAAGTACCCCGTGTTCATTTGTAAATCCATGAGGTGGCTCATGGATTTAAAACTGCTTTTTAGTTTTACAGAATACAGTGTGTTCCACGGAGCTGGCAATGTCTCAAGAGTACAAGAACTGTCAGCCAATGCAGTGGTACGCATCCAACATGCAACTGGGATGCTGCCAGCGGGGCTGCATGGGTGCTGAGACGTGCTCACAGATACCACAGGTTAGGTGAGGATTCAGACTAAGCAGGATGAATGAGATTTGCTGTTCATCTGATCATAACACTTGAGCTTAAATTCTACCTTAGTTTCTTTTCTATTGTCAGGTGCAACTGTGTCTGCCTCTCCTATTTACAGGCTGCAATACGGTTACATGTTTCTCTATGCAGCCAGGCACCACAGCTGATGGTCTCCAACTGTAGTTAAAATTCAAGGAATATTGTTCAAGTTAAAGTATTAGCTGCCCTCTGAACTCTTCAGTTAGACTGTAGGGCTGAACTTGGTAGGCTTGATCACTGAATACACCTTGTTATAATACGGCCAGATTTTGGTAGCTATTATGGAACTATACTTTTATATTGTTAAGCTTAGCTCTTCTTGTTTCCTAGCAACATTGGTATCAACACTTCTGGCATCAGCTGCTTCTCACAGTGTTCAGCCTGCTGTTTACAGCAAGCAGGCTGTGATACCACAGCTAACTGAAAATAACTGAGTTGCAATTTACAAACACCCTTAAGAGTGTCCAGGCCTTTTGGTGCAGTTTGAACAGTAGATAAAGCCTGAGCTGTCTAATTGTATATGTGCTTTAAAAGGATGAGCATTAACACAGTAAAGGAGTGCAGTAAAGGAGCCTAATGGTAAACCATGCAACAAGTTAAGTTGTTATTAGTTGGGCTGAGCAGTCAGGCTGGAGAAGTTCTGGTTGAGCCAGGCTGCCAGATTTTGTTATGTGATCCCAGTGCTACCTACAGATACTTCCAATTACTGCAGAGTATCTAAAGAAATGGATATTTATAAATAATAATTTAAAAATACACTGCAAATTAATTAAGCTTTAAACTGAAAAGCGATTTTGCTATACAATTATACTTGGAAATTTTGACAGGGAATTTAGAGAAAGAAAGGAAACTGATACAGTCAATGCTCAATTCCAGAAAGTAGTTAGGCCACAATACTAGAAACTATAGATTCACTAAAGTAAAAAATGGCTCATTGCTTGTCTAGGAAGAGTAGTAACAGTACTGTTACTAGATTACGCTGAGCATACCATGAGAAGAGCAACTCCTGAAAGTCATTTTGCATCTTTCAAATCTGTTGTTTTTGCAAATGATATTTAAAAAAAAAATAAATAAATAACAAAAAGGATAGACTAGGGTTCCTTACACCTACATTTAGGCAACTAAGGCATTTAAATGGATTGTTCTCCACAGTCTTTGTACAATAAAAAGAGGTAAGTGTGCTGATTCACTCCTGAAGCTGCCCGTTGACTGCAGAGGTGTTCTTTAGATGAGTGACTCAGTCGACTTCCTTATAAGCAAGAAAGAATTAGTGAAATTTATCTGTGACTAGCACTGGAGTCGTGCAACAATATTCACATATATCTTAAAATAAGGGGTTGCTCTGACATCCTGAACAAGCCTGATTTCTAATGTTATGAGTGTATTCTGTATGCAATTTATTGCCAGTATAGCAAATGTACTGAAGTAACTGAAAAAATTGTAGTAGGAAGGAGTCAATCAGATAAAGCAATACTAATTGTAGCTCGATTTTTCAGCTGTGTAGTTGTATTTTTTGTGGTTTTTTTTTCTGTTTTGTTTTTTTTAGTACCCCCCAATATACCTTCCCTTCAAGTATACCTGGATTTAGCAGAGGGTTGTTAAAGTTATATGGTCAGGTTGTGGTTGGACTTGATGATCTTTGAGGTCTTTTCCAACCTGAGCAATTCTATGATTCCAGGTACAATTCCTGCTGCAGAACAAAGCCATGCAATTTTTGTGACATAATTCTTCATTGTGGTACGAGGGTATGTATGTAAAATGGAGCATTTTTCTGCTAACCTGGAAGATTCACTGGGTTTCACTCTCATCACAGAAGTAAATTAAGCAACCCAGACTGAAGGGCCAAACTTCTGCCTAGAGGCAGATTATTATGACATTCTGATTAAATGTAGTATTCTTCTGCATTTTGCCCTGGTGTCAAGTGTAGTTTGTTACTTCTTTCTTCCACAGGAAAGCACAGTAAGGATTAAACTACATTATTTTGTATTTGCTCTTTGACTTCTCATTGTTAATTTCTTTCTGGATAAAACTGTTAAAGGTCAGAGGGATACTAAGTCTTAATAATCAGAATAATGTCTGAGATAGCAAAGAGAACTCTTGAGAGTCAAGACATTTCCCCACCATTTTAAATAATACCACACAATTTCACTCTAATTCTGCCCCTCTTTAACTCAGAGGTGTCTGCTGAACTAATAGGAGGGCAAGAAAACACCCAAGAGTTAAGACTATGGACTGCAGAACTGGACGCCAGATACTGCAAACAATGGTATTGTGATAAGTCAAGTTCCTGTATTAATCCAAAGTGTTAACTTCTTTTAGGAAAGCACATTACAGAGTTCTCAATGCCGATTGGTAGAAACTCATCTTTTTTCCTAGTTTCTTCAGCTTGTTTTTTAAGAGACTGATTTGATAGTGAAACAGCTGCTGACTTTGGCAGATGTGGTACCTTCTTAATTTTCTTCTCCTTGTAAAAACAAATGCCTGCTAGCAAAAAGAAACCCTGAGAGCACCTTTTACTGAAGTCTAAAAGTATGAGCAGGTAAAGTGAATGCATACACTGCCATCTTACAAACATTGTTCACTGCTACATACACAAAAATACAATGAAGTGGAGGATGGGAGAGAAAGGCAGAGCCCTTTATACACTTTGCAAAGCGTGCAAGAAAGAATACACAACACTCACTTCAGAACGTTATAACAAAATGAGCTAGTGTATTTTATTTCGGTAACAGCCAAGAAATCTGACATTTTGCCCAATATGGCTTTCTTCTAAAATTAAAAAGTTGCATATTACCTCCATTTGAGTGCACCAGCTACAGAAAATCTCCTGTATACATCTGCAGTTCACAGCAGCATCACCAGAGTACAGCTTTCAGTGGATTTTTCAAGCAGAATCATAAGATAGAAGTTTTAAAATGTTCATTTAGAATATTTTATATTGTTTATATGAAAACATACAAATTTTTCATTTATACATATACTACATATAAAACTCATTGTAATTAGCAAGTATATTCATCTGGGTATTTACCTTTGTGCATACAGGGAAGAAAAAGTATGTAGTTAGGGCTTCAGGTGAAATATTAAAGATAGAGACTTTAGTATATGCTAACTAAAACCTTATTTAAACAACTCAAACAATTGTTCCTGCTTTTAAAAGATAAGAGATTCAGCTTAAAAATACATTCATAAAACAAAGAGACAATTTTCTCCCTGAGACTACCAGTGTGAGTTACTTTGTGGTAATCATTGAATGAAAAAATATAAAAGAGACAACAGGCTTTTTCTATATGCCGCAGCAAATTTCTGGAGCAACACCAGCATCAAAAAAGGTGTAGACCGGAGAATCATGCTCACTAGCTGAAAAAAACATGTTCATATATTAGACAATAAAACTCTTAATATAGACAACTGAAGGTAATTAATTTTTAAAGATCTGTATCTCTAGTATGTATAAATGGCAAAAAGTTTTCTGAGTTTGATTGTTTACCATTTCAGAAGTGGATTTCGTCTAAAGCAAGACTTTATGCCCCAAATATAGACTCTTGATTTATGCAGAGATACGTAGTATGGTATTCTACAGGTTTCAAGCATGTCTTTGTTTATATTCATAACATAAATGCACAATTTGTGAGAACAGCTGCTGTTCAAATTCAATGACAAAATGTTAGATAATAACTAGAAGGTAAAGTCTCATGGGCATCGGTTAAGATGTCAAAACCCTGTCCCAGTGAAAAAATTCTGGTTTCTTTTTTATGGCCTTCTCAAAATCACTCTGAGCGTCTACACTGATTTCCATATCATTTATATTCTTCCTTCTGAATGTTAGAAAGGGGACAGTTTTTAAAATGCTACAAAGTAACAGAATAGAACTGGGATGGATTAGACATACCCTGCCCAAATTGGAGAGAATTCTTCCTTTCACAAGTTACATTGTATTTATAACAACCATGCGATTTTTTGGGGAGGAAGCCTTACCTAAAATAAAAGAAAACACGTTTATAGGAAAAAGGGGGAAAGCATTATGTTTGTTCTACCAAAATTTATTATGTAGTAATTACAAAGTTTAAAGATCCTTCCGTCTTAAGTAAAAATAATAATTACACACATTATATAATACCATGTCAAGTGATTCCAACAAATATCACATGAAATACAGTGCATTTTCAAATCAGAAAGACAAATATTTTCTCATTCACAGTGTTTGACAAATTACAGGAAAGCTTGTTCACATGAGGGTTTACTTAAGGTCATGCTCTTATAAACAGTCCACATCACGCTGTGCCACAAAAAGAAATCATCTCTCAGAATGTGAAGTATCGGGCAAGCCACTCCTGGCGTTGTGGATCTGGTGAAGCCACTGGTGAAGCATCAGTCTGAGGAGGGCTAAATTCACAGAAAGAAAAAGATATTAACCCACAACTAAATGGAGTACCCAACTTAGGAGGAAAAGATTCTCACAGAGAACATCAAGTACAGAACAAACTTGTTTTTCCTTGGATTCGTTATCAGTGTGCCTCTGGATACGATTTAATGTCTCCCTATAGAACCTGTGATCATCCACTCCATTGGAGAGCATCAGCAGCACAGACAAGTCAATTCAGAAGCCACATTACAGCGTGGGCAAATAAGATTTTGGGAAATATAATTTAAAATCTCATGAGCAGCTGTGTACTATCAGAAGAATAAAAAGGGCTTTCTTGGAAAAGTGTGTCTGTAGAAGGTCCTCTTTTAGCATCCTTTTCCTGTGGTAAAGTTAATTTTCAGAAATATGATGCAAGCATCATATTTGTAGACATGTGCTCACAGAGACTGGTTGGTAACACACTATTTTCATACTTTACACTGATCACAAATATCACTTGCATTGTTGTTCATGCACGTATTTTAGATATCCCAAATACTAGGAAAAAATAAACTGCTGCATTGCAAACAAGATTTGATTCCCCTTTGAACCACTTAAAGTCTCACTGAATGAGCAAGAAAACATAGTTTCATAATACAATCAAGTTTCTTCATCAATAAAAATCCATAATAAAATAATCCCTACTGTGCTACTGGGTAATACAAAACACAAAACAATTTGGAATGGAAACTCCAGCATCGCAGTCCATGAGTTCATGCACATGCATGCTATAGGTATCTGAGCACAGTCATGCACATCACATGCACGGGAAAAATAAGAAAGACAGTATTTTTAAAAATAACTATTTAGTTGACATAGACTGTTTTTTACTTATCTATTTTGCATTCTACTATTTGCTTCCTTTAATAGTAAGTGGTTGCTGGGTATGTGGCCTTCCACATTAAAACAAAAGAAAGGGTAAACAGCCAAGTGTGGATCTGGTAATTATACACTGCTTTAAGTTGCCAACTTGGAGGTAAGAGATCAGTACCAACCAAATACAGCACAAAGCAATTTTTCAGTGCCTTTAATATGTAGCCACATAAAGCAAAAAGATTAAAATCCTACCTCTAAGCAACCATTTTAAGTTAATAATTCAATTCATTCTATCAATTCATTAGAGAATGACTTGAGACTTCAATGCTGACTTTAGTTTCCAGAACCTCAGCATTACGCATTCAAGTACATACCCTTCCTGTTTCTGCAGTAAAGTTTGTCTATGATTTGTTATAGGTGAGGAAAGGGGAAACACAGAACATTCATGTAGCACAGAAAGTTGTTTTCTAACATAAAAACCATTATCACACAGTACTGAATAAAAGAAATTCTGTGCTAGTAACAATTTCTAAATGACAATCAGCAAGTAACACAAACATTTAAAACAATTGTTCATATATGCAAACAATTGGAAGCACATGAGTTCTGTAAAGGTATCTAGAGAGGTTTTCAAACTTCAAGGCTTATGAAAAAGTGAGAATATACTTCAGTAAGGTCTACAATAAAAAGGAATACTATAAAGAGGTTACAAATATAATGTAAAAATTGAAAATTCCGTAATATTACTTGTACCTCTGAAAGGTTCATGAAGCAAGTGGGATTCAGCTCAATACAAAAGCAAAATTTTCCTGAGTTAAGAAAGACAAAAAGATTGGTGAGGCAATGCTCACCTCAAAAACGTCTTGGGCTCTTTGGGTGGTATTGGCTGTGGCAGTGGTTTGCTGCTGTTGAACTCAATATCGTGGATGGGTGAGTTAGGAATGGGGTCCAGGCGGTTAGGATGTCCATTGCCCACTCCGCTAGATTCCAGAGCACTTAGATTGGGGACACTCACAAACCTGTTTGTTGATTTATCGTTCTTCTTCTTTTGCTGCATTAAAAATAACAAATATAAGGAAGGCTTCTTGTACCAGGACAGTTGAGGAAATCTGCAAATTTAGGAATTGTTTCTTCTGGCTTCTTGGGGGGAGAGGGAGAAATTGGATAGGAAGGAGAGCAGCTGGGACAGAGTGGACTTTTTTTTCCTAATTGTAGTTCTACTGTTTGTTTGGACCAGAACTGAACAACACTTTTTCTTTTTTTTTTTTTTTTTTCCAAATTTCTAATTAAGACCTACTATAATAATCAACGAACACATTATTTTTAAAGATCTTCCAATATCACATTTTGCTCTATTTTAAGATATCAAAGATAGTAAGCTTTCCTCAAATTTACCAGTTAGCCTGTTAAAACTTTCACCTTTATTTAAGTCTTTTCTTGGTATTAGTGGAATAGCTTTACTGATATATATAATCACAGCAAATTTCAGTGATGAAAAAAACAAATCTCTCCAACAGGTTTCACCTCATTAGTGATGCACATTTTGGTCAGTAAAACATGGAACCTAGAGAAGCAGCTACATTTCTTTTAAAGTAATTCTGCCCCCCCATAGTTAGCAAGCATTATAACAATACTGTTGAAGATGAAAATAATACCATGTGAGAGTTCCATTTCTTGCTCAAAGAAAAGGCTAGGCTTCTAATGCTACTCCAGCTAATGCTTCTGGGCACCAGATGGCACAACTGAACATTTTTCCTTTCTTAATACTCTTTATACTACAGATAATATTCAAGGGTCTTGAAATACTGACAGATTTTAATTTGATATAACTGTTTTACTTTCCATAACACATCATACAAAGGAATCAGTATTTATCTACTTTTATAGATATTTTAATGTATAAATATGCTTCAAATAATTCTCTAGGTCTTCAAACACAACTGACAGAATACCATGCGTGTTTCCCGAATTCTATTGAATATTCCATGTCAGTGATAAGGATTATTAAAAAAAACCCACCCTATTTTAAAAAAAGATTCATTTCTTCTCATGAATTATCTGTTAACTGAGTATATTAGCAATACTGTCAGCAGAAGAGCTACTCTATTCATGAGTGTTAGGAGTTCAAATGGAGACAGAGTCCTACTGCTTGTTTGTTTATACTCTTCTGTTTAGTTCTCTCTAGCTTTCATTTCAGTACCTGCCCTCTCCAAAGCTGAGAGGTGAAAGCGCTGCTAGTATAGTGCAGTGGTGCACATGTTTGTAACATAAAATTAAATATGTATTTATTGAACAGAAAGCTATACTAGAAAAATGGTCTTTTTTAATCACCGCAGTAGAAGACCACTAGCTGCAAAAGCTGAAACTAATTCTTCAGGCTGAAGAAGCAAGAAATAACAGCATCATAGGAAAACTGTTAGGTAAAACTAAAAGTAGCCAAATGTATGGAAAACAACTGCAAGGTATTATACAATGCAATTAAAACTGTGTGTACCACGCTGTAGATAAATCTGTGCGCTTCGTAAGTGGCTTATTTCTGCAAAATGTATTCATCTCTATAAGTGCTTTGTGAAACACTACAGATTGTATCTTATTGTCTATAAAGCACTCTACGCTTCTGAAACAGTCAAATCTGGAGAAAAACTGTGTGTATTGTTTCCATGAAGTTCATGCAAAGTATTATAGAACATCAGATTCAACAACATAATACTAAACAGCTCCATTGCATAAATTTGAGAAACTCCAGTACATACTGCAATGGTTATAACTTTGCATTAATGTGCAAAGCCTGTATTAATTAGTAACTTCTGGGTCTTTTTATTATTACAAAGAGAATGAAGTTTTCAGTTTCTCTGTAATTCATTCTCTAATAAACATAGTATGTGCTTTGATAAAGTAACACGTTCCACAGTTCATGAAATGAAAAACTAAAATGTTCTGGCATACAAGACTTTTTTTAGAGTCTTAATTTTAAGTGATAGAAGCACGTGATAAAAATATATGAATTATCACTATGGAAATCTGATGTTGAAGTACTTTTCCCAAGCACGTCAGATTTCACACAAAACACAAGCTTACATGCTCAGAGATTAAATTTCACATCTTTATAAAGGAGCAGTTCAGACAAACTTCCAAAATTTTCAAACAACTTTTCACACAACAACAAAGAATTCAAATTAGTTTGGACCTAGCAGAGACAATACCAGGACTACTAAATTCTTTTATGCAGATATGCATAAAAGTTAGGTATCAGCAGATAAACTTGCCAGAAGCGCTGGACTCCCAAAAAGTGTTGGAGAACATCGACAATTTATGGCAGAGTTTGTGCAGATGTGAAAATACTCTTATCTGAAGTGAAGAAACCATGAAGCTTAGCTAAATAACACAGCCTGATCTCTTAAATGATAGGGAGAGACCATCCTATCTGTTCTGGTTAACCCACTTAACTGATGACCAAAAACTAGATCTTAGATAAAATTATTCCAATGTCAAAGAACCCTGAATTGTGCAACACTATATTGCTTTGTTTGGTATATCCTGATTTTTTTTAATTCATCCCATACATGCCTGTATTTGTGGCAATCTGAGTGTATACATATAATCTTCATAATTGATACAACTGGGAACAATACTGCCTAGAGAAATCAAGACAGAAATTCTGCTCACCCTAAACTGGGCATTTACTCCAAGCTGAAGACTACTGCACACCAAGCTTCCTTAATTATTAATCAATTATCCGTTAACTGTAAACAGGAATTTAGGCACATAGTGCACAGGTAGATACTGATATGCAAATATATTAAAGGAGGCATCAATACTGAATTCAATCTTGACCAGACTCTTTATGCTATCCACTTCACAAGTGCATAAAGGATGTTTAGAGTCCAGCCATTCTCTGACACACGTGAACTGTTTATCCCCAGTGTGGACTTTGCAGCCACTGTTAGCCTTGATCACTGCACATCTCAGCCTCTTACATTGTGTCCCTTGGGCTACCCTCTGCTTCAGATCCCAAGTTCTACCTCTACAGCTGGGAAAAATCTCTTCTCTTTCCATGCAGGTGAAATAACGTATGGATTATTGCAAGAAGGAAGGAAATGTCAGAGAACTCATTCTGACTGCTTAAGTAGTGAAAAGAAACAGAAGAAGGTACTCAACTACAGACTACTTATGTTCCTCATATAGGACTGCTTCTGGCTTTTTAAGTGACAGTGATGCTACTATGGCTGTTTGTGCAGTAGTCTCCCTGGGCTGCTGTTCACCTGGATAGAGAGAACTGGAAGAGGCCGTTACTGAATTGTTCTTACTCATATAGGACGTGACACTAACTGAGATGGTTGAAAGCTGATTTCTGTCTTCTGCTGCCCTTCTGGTCCATACCCAGTTTATCTCTCCAATTCTCTATCTTTTTCCACTCAGTCTCATTCCATGTCCTTCTCATACTCTTTTTCTTCCTGTTTTTGCCCCTATTTCTTTTCTTTCATGTCCCCTCTTGTTTTTCTAGTGACCTTCCATCCTGCACCATCTGAAAAAAAATTGTGTTTTCCAAAATAGCCAAGAAAAACGATGAAAAATAAAACTAATTTGGCATGTCACTGTTCTCTATTATATGCTACATTTCTGCTCTCTGTAGCCTTTTTATCCCTTTTCTATTTTGATTTTAGAGTTTTGTGAGGAGGAACTGTGTTTTATGTCATACATACATACATACACAAAAGAAAGAAATACCTGCACAAAAATCGGGAAAGACAAATGGAGAATGACGTTCCTTGTTTTGAACTTGTCTTTAAATAAAGACTGATATATGTACACACACACACATTTCTTCTTTTTAGTATACGCTAACTTTAGATTTCTTATTTTTTACTTTAGCAATGAAGTCCATGGAACATACCTTCACCAATGGATTAATAACACCAACATTAGGGCTTGCATTAAACACTTTGTTGTAGTTAGTCTCCCTGTTAACTAGCTCCAGCTGATAGAACTTTTTGTCCTCCTAAAAAGAAGAACAAATAGAAACTTCTTTTTATGCATTCTCAATCACTTAGTGGCCAAATCTGCCTAAAAAGTGATCTCAAATAAATTTATGCTTGTATTTTTTAAAGAAACTGATACTTCTAAAAACTACATATTTAATATTAAATATATTATTATATGTAAATATTAAATAATTTCTATTTATGCAGTTCTGTTGTATATGTTCTAATTGTGCATTGGTAAAGATTCAGTATAGTTAATTTGAACTTCACTCATTCCTTCTTGCTTCTGAGTTAGAATCTAATCAGATTAATCTGAGCCAGGCTGCTAAGGTGGAAGTTCGGGAAACTCAGTGCATCAAGAAATTGGAACTCTTATTAGATATCTCTTGGAACCCTCTCAGATAACTCATAGAAGAGACTGTTTCTTATATGGCTTACATGGCTGACTTCTTAGTCCAGGACTGCAGATAGGATATGTCTGACCAAGGTCATACTGCAGTATTTTTTTGTAATAATGTATTGTGCTTGATTGTGCAAAATTCTGTACTTAATAGGTTTACTGTTATGAGACGGTGGAACCACAGGGACAATGCGTTAAAGAATACAAATACAAACTATCAGGATTGGTTCTTTAGATGCATTTTGAACATTCTGAATTAGATCAACATTTGTACTTATTAAGATATTGAACCAAGAGAGCAAAAAAATCTTACAATCAATTTCTTTATGAGTTGGTCCCGTTCTGCAATTAGGTCTTTCAATTCTGAGATAAGTTGCAAGTCTTCTGGTCTTGATTCTCTGTTTTTATATTTTTCTTCCATTTCTTCTAAACTTTATAGGAAAGAAAAATACCGCCTTTAGCCCAATAAAGTGCTAAATGATGGGTGAATCATATCTTTGATTTGTGCAAAAGAGTTCAAATAATAAAAACAGAAGATGACTTTTTTTTCCTTGAAGTAAATTGATTTCTGTGTTACCATTTAAGCTTTGGCGAGTTGAAAATAACAAACCCCAAAATCTTTGCTATAGTAACTAAAATTTTGGGCAAAATTCTATAAACTTCACAACCTTTTCATGCATGCAGTACTAGTTGTTAGAAAAAAGGCCTCTTGGAAGCCAGACTGAAAAGAAGGCACTCACAAATAAAATAAAAAATGTGTACAGTACAATTACAGAACACATAACTGAGACTGGTTATTATGCATGATACAGGAACTACGTTGCATTATATTTAATATTAATGTAAAGTTTAAAAGCTGGCAAGTGACTTGGTGAAGAAAAACCAAATAGTATGATTTTCTTTTAATAGATGACTACTTTCAATAAAGTTGCATGCTTGTGATACTGCAGAAATAGATAGATAAATCTGGCACCATCTTCCTCAGTTCATGTAGAACATACTGGGATAAAGATATCCAAGAACAGTGAAGACTAACAGGTAACTAATTCCTCTCCGCAAAAGCAACTTAGTACCATTAGAGCTGAAATAAAGGAATGAGCTGCAAGAGAAAAGCAATAAAACCTGGATATTAGGATATCTGAATTAAAAGAAATGCCATGCTTCTTGAAAAAAAAAAAAAATAGGAAACCCGAAATGCTTAGTGGGAAAGCATTAAAGGAGAGAAGTGAAATAAGCCGACTGAGAGACGAATTGCACAAGTAACTGCATAAATCTCCTTGTTTCTTCTTAAAGAACAAGTTTTGAAGGCACCTGATGATTTCAAATATCTGCTTGTGTTTCTGAAACAAACAATGTTCATAACGCTAAATATTGCTCTAAAGGAAACTAGTAAAATACTAGTCTCACATATTCTGCTTTCATGTAGTTCAGAGTACCAAGTTTCAAAAGAGACTCAGATGAAAAAAAATATTCCTAAGAAAAACCTATGAATTTAAGGTGTCCAGCCAGCTCAAACTTAATTCTACAAGACACACCGAAGTGACCATTTTTCAATGTAGGTGACTACTTTCTCCTCAGAAACAGCTACATAATTCTGATTTTGAGTTGCTTCTGAAAGCACATTGCACATTAGATTATATTCATAATCTTAAAATAACCTGTACATGGGATTATGTAGTCTATTTATATAATACATTATGAATGTGAAAAAAAAACCTTTTTATTTGCAGAAAATGCATTTGACTCAGCATAACAAAAATGTGCTCAGATGGCTTAATTTTTGGGCATACATTTTATGCTAGGTTAAGCTGTTGTATACAGATGCCCAGAGTGTAACATGGTTACACGCTGTGTGTATATGTGTGCAAAGGAATAAGAAGCAGAACTTCCTACAGTTTCTGAGTGCTCACAGTGTTAAGACAGAATTAGATTAATTTAGGCTTTACTGGCCATTATTAGTTGATATTTATGTAGAAAAGTTTTCCATCATATACTCAGAACCAATTGCTTTCTCTGCCATACATGTTGTGCTGCAAATCCAAAATCTCTCACTGACTACTTTTTTTGGAAAGTTCTCAATGTCTTTTGGAGCCCTAGCCAGAAATCTGAGGTTACAGACCGAACGGGTTACATCACAGACAGGGAAAAAGAGTGAAGTATGTGGAAGACAAGAATACTGACTAGATGACATAGAACTACACCACTTCTCTCCAGACGTGGTCCAACCACAAGTGGCATTTTGTTTCAGAGGCACTCTTTAGTATTCTGTTAAGCCCATATAATCAATTTCAGTAATTACTTTTCCCTATGTTAGCAAACCTGAAAATGTTTGTATCACTCACTTTGTATAATCACACTTAAATAATTACTACTGTACTAATTTGTAAGCTTGCTGAAGGAACTTTTGTATTCTCAAAAAAGATAAATTTATGTTTGAAGGAAACTCAAAACACTTGAAATCACACTTTACACAACATTCTGAGAAGTGCACAGACAATATTTTTCCTACTTCAATTTTTTTTTGGCTCAAATCATTAAAAATTATCTTGCTAAACTATCCTAAAGTTTACAAGAATTGTGCCAACAAATGCAACATTAGGCCCCATATTTGAGTGAGTTTTTTGCACCTCTGTACCTCTGCAATATCTTCAGTAACTTATTGACATTAGAATGAACTAATGTTGACTCAAACGCAGCTACATACAAACTTTTTTAATGCAACAAAACTTACGAAACTTGTAAAGCTGAATTAATTTCCTTGAGCAGCTCTTGGGTCTTATTAAAATCTGCCAGCATGCTTTGTTTCTCTCTGATGTGATCTGCTGTCAAGACATCCAGCTCTTTCTCATGTTTCTTGCTTAAATCTTGCTCATGCATCCTGTTTAATTTATTTTTTGTTAAAAAAAGAGTTATTCTAAAATCAGACTGGTTTGTTCATCATGATTTTCTGCCACTCTTTTAATGGCTTTTACACAATACCAGAAAACACAGAAAGGAATTATCGATTCATCAAAACCCACTACTTACTGTCCTCCAATCTCCTAGCTTATTTCATTGAAAATGCATCTCCTTTAATGCTTTTTAAAATAAACAAACATAATGAATTAAAAAAACAACAACTGGACAACAACAACAAAAACACTTGAGTAGACTGCTACTGAAATACACCAAAATGTGTTACTGAAATGCAGCTTAACTGCATGGCAATATTCATTAACTGTACCAGTATTGGGCATAGCTTTTCTGAATGAAAAAATATCATCACTTGACTAAAATGATAAATTAAAAGCTGCAAATGGTGAGGTATCTTACGGAAAACAATACATTAGACAATACATGTTTCAGTTTGGAGTGGAAAAAATCATACCTGATCTGTTGGTTAGATTCACTGCGTATTCTAAGGACTTCTTTCCCTTTAAACTCTAGTTCCTTGGTCAATGCACTTATATTGTCATGAAGATGCAGAATCTCTTTGTCCAGTTCAGCTATATGATGGTCTCGATGTCTCAGTTCGTCTTGTAGATCTGATATTCGGCATAAAAATTCTTTCTCCTACAAGTAGCAGCAGCAAAAAGTTTTTTAATGGAGTTGCCTCTCAGAAGCACAACACTTGTTTGTGGAAGATAACAGCTGACCAGAATTTTCCATATAACGCTTAATTCTTTTCTATTGCATGCAAGTACAAATAACGAAGAAATCAAAGTTAGACAGCAAGAAAACTGCATCTGTGAGAAAATTTAAAAAACTGTAATTGCCACTCAAGTTTGTGTAGTTCATTACATTTTCCTTTTGCCCATGCACACAACAACAAAAACAAAATACAACTACAAATGACAGGGCTGGCACTTAGCAATTTCTACCTCTACAACATATGATATGGGTAAGCTGAAGTCATAACTGATTTTCTCTTTACAGCACCATACAGTGGAACAAAATAGCATGAGATGTGTGCCCTGTGCCAATGAAGACAATGATTCAGAAATTTAATATCTAATGTATATACAAATACAAGAATCATAAATATCTCACAGCTCAATACATGCCAAATTACCCATCTAGGTAAGATACTTGCCTAGACATAAGATGTGTGTTGGTACGCATTTGTTTTTTTTTTTTTACTTTCTTAGTGCAAAATATCACTTCTACATTATGTAATATTTACATTGTGTCCAATAAATTAATTAAAGTCATTATTTTTACACAACAAATTCCTATGCAGCTAACAGCTGAGAAGCTCATCTAGATCCTATCCCAATGGTTTTGATAATGATTCTCCTCAATTTAGAAACAATCTGTAATAACATTAATCTTTTTTAGGGTTTCCCATTTCCATCCATTCCACTTCTTAGTTTCACAATAATTAAGCACCACATCGTTTGTAAAGATAGAAAAGCTGAGGAGATTTCAAAGTAGTTTTACGTATAATTGTGTTTTGTGTCTTCACACATCCAGGAAATAAAAATATATCGTAATGCACAAATTTTACTGCATATCCTCAAAGATAAAGCTTTAAAGATAACTCTCTTCCTCCCTACAAAAAGACCATATGAAAGTTACAAGAAAAAGCAGTGGAAAAGTTATGTCCACATATTTAAGTATTTGAAAAATTAAGAAATACAACCACTGTGTTTTGACTTCTATGTATCTAGTTCAGCTCTGATCCTGTAAACTGATGGGCATCTCAACACGTGAAAACACAACTGGTTGCTTTGTCCTCAGTACAACTAAAGCATGTGCTTAGCAACTTGCTGTGCTGAGGTCAAAAGTGCTAGGCATCTGGTTGGATCAAACACGTTTCTCTTGAACTTTACTTTGTTTCTTACATGTTTAGGTGTCTCAAGGCAGTACACTGCAATTACATCCTACTAAACCCTCCATGTTTTCTTTCATGGCTGACAGCACTACATTTTTGTCTGTGGTGCTCATGCTTTAAAACCCACAGGGAAGAAGTAAAAAAATAAAAGGCTCATCCCTGAGCGTCTTTGTTTGTCTATGCAACTAAAACTGCTTCCTATAAAAACGTACTTCTAAAAGCATGACACCTCTCTGGTACTGGGCTATTGGGAAAAAAATCCTGAAATGCCTATTCTATATTCAAATAAAGAAGTTACATTTTTGTTTTGTTATTTTCAGGAATCTGCCTTCTTTTCAATAGAGATGACGCTTTGAATTTTAATTACTAGTGGAAAAACCGATTCCGTGCAAAGTAAAAAAAAAAGACAGATAAAAGTGAAGGAATCAGTTTGCTGCTGATAGCAATGGTAGCCCATAATGGATTTGGGGTTTTAGTTTTTATATAAGAAACAAGTTGGAAGTAGTTAGGTTTCTTAACAAGCTAATTTATCTTTTCCAAGATAAAAGCTCCTGAAAATAAAAGATATTTTAAGTTTGAATCAATTGCTTGACTTTAAGCAACCACTTCTTAAGCATATCACTAGTCATAAAAGAGAAATAGCTTTTTAAGTCCTGCTGGCCGCTGAGGAAGAGTAGAATTTTGTGAGAATCAGCAGTTTCCTCCCAAGGAAATTCAGTGTGCTCTCAGATGGCTGCACAACTCTAAAAGGAAACTGCCCTGGTATGGCAGCCTTTAGGAGGCTTCTAACAAAGTTTGCTGAAGGAAGAAAAAGCTAAGCAAGAAAGTTCAGGTGAACTAGTAGGGATGCATTACCTGCTGGTTGGTGCTGACTGACTTTGAAAGATTAAATTCCACCTTACATTTCACAAGTTACTGCCTCCAGCTAATAGATAACAAATACTGATTATACAGTTTTATAGTAAATTGCCAGTAGTGCCTCCTACCTGTCGTCTGCCAAGTTCAATGCTTCTTTCAAGTTCCATTTTGGCAGCTACCAGTTCCTGCTGATGGTTGTGCCTTAGTTGGTCAATTGCTGCCGCATGTTGATGATTTAGCTCTGAGCGCAAGGAAGCTAATTACCATGAACAAAAAGAAATGTTTATTTTGCAAATGTTATTTGTTAATTAACAACAACAGTCAAGCTCCTTCAAGTACTGCTGTTAACCTAACACACACTGCTTATATTAGCCACATGAAATTTCTGTTGAGCAGGCTGAACTCACTTGAGCTCTGCAACCACAAAGTTTTAGACAGTCAGATTTATTTGGCATTAAAATACAAGTTACTAGAAGATACCTTAGAATGATGAGTTCCCTATCTCTCAAAAGATTGGGTTGTCTATCTATCTCCAAAAGCAAGGCCTATGATGTAAAATATTTATGGCCAGAACTGAAAACAGGACCTACTTTTCCAAATGCAAATACTTGTGTATTTGCTGTTACTTAGGCATAGGTAACAGAACAACAATTCGTTTTTGCATATGGGTTTTATATGTACATACTCAACCATCTACACCAACAGATATTGAAAGCTTCTGTAAAAGGAAGCTTGTAAGAACTTTTTAAAGAGCAAGTCTCCAAATAAGATCTGTAATGAAATCTTATTTGTACACGTCTCTATTTGCTTTGTTGTGATATTTTAATACAGGTTTGTCAGGATTAAGAGGAAAAATCTAACTGGAGAAAAGTTCTATGTGCCATCACTGACATTCTATACATCAGATTATTAACAATTTCTGCATTAACAATTTCCAGATGTCATTTACTCTCGTGTTACATATTCCTTGTCATTAATTTATATATTTCAGATATTTTGTGATGACAGAATGTTTTTTTATACCTAAGTAATTACTCTCCATTTCTTTTTGCATCTCCAGTGTTCTTGTTTACTAGACTTTGTTATCTGGATTTTTCACTGTCACGGATTAAACCAGATGAAGAGAGAGATTTAGGATTTCTTTTTCTGGATTTTAAGAGAATTATTTTCTCTACCTTAGTGACATCCTTGGCTAGATACATGCTAAGCTTTTACTGTCAATCAGAAGCAAGGATGAAATGCTATTTTTCAGCAGTAACGCTTGCCTTTCTAATTATTAATTGTTCTGTTTTAGAAAAAACCTCTTTGCATCAGCTTCTGCACTATGCAGAATTTGGATATAATCCTCAACTCAAATCTTCTCATTCGATTCACATATTTTTGAAATCCCTATATTTATAAAATCCCCATATTTATTAAATTTGTACTTTGCTGATAAGATACACATCAGTTGCCTTTTAAAACATTTTGAGACTCTTTGCTTACTTAACAGATGACCCAACAAACTCAAGCACTTGTTATGGTTCTTCTCCGGATCAGCTACTATGATAATATTAACACGTTATCTATTACATATGAACCAAATTCAGTTAGGACCTACACGATTTAATTGCTCTTTTGTTAATCATCATCAACTTACTGAAATAAATTCCACCCATTTCAGTGGGCTCTGAAATAAGCCCCCATATAATAAACAGTTACTAACGTAGCACTGAAATCAGATTCAGGCATAATTTAGACTGAAGTTTCCTTTATTAATTTACACTTCGATTCTCAACTGTAGAGTTCCACCTATACAAACTCAGTCAAAAGGAAGCACAATTCACAGGCATGCAGATGCCCCGTCCCTGGAGGTGTTCAAGGCCAGGATGGACATGGCCCGGGGCAACCTGATCTAGTACTTCATCTAGTGCTTGGTAAATGAAGTGGAAAAGATGCTGTACTAGTACAAGAGGATAGATTCCTGGCAATGGAGACAAGCTCTCCTGGCAGGAATGAATTTTTTTTCTGATGTGCATTGTACAAGATAAGATATTCGTTTCTCAGAGGAGAATTGTTCGTATCTAACCACAAAAAAAAAAAAACCAACCCATAGCATTCCTAGTGATAATTGATTGTCAGCGTTATGTGTCAGAGAAGGCTGGGGTTAGACAGAAAACATCAGTGAAATGTCATAGTCCTTCAAAAAACATATCTTTCTACATATATTTAATTATTTCACAGCTTATATATCCTGTTTTTGGCTGCTGTTGAGAAATAATAAAAAAAAAATCTATGCACACATTTTATGCTGTTTCTTTTTCTCTGCAATGTTTCTAAATTTCCCTTCCTGTGTGAAAAGGAAAATAATTTCTGTACACGTATCTCCTATTTGCAGTGATGCAATTTTTTTTTTTTTTTCATACTACCCTTGTCATTTCTACATTCCAGACTACTAAAATGCCATAGTAGATATCCTCTTTGTCTTCTCTTCTGTGTTTCCTGCCTTGCACAGGAGTCTTTTTGTCTTTCATATTGATGCTCAGTATCATGCTATCTTTTCTACTTTCATGAAATTTCTTCCCACATTTTTCCACCCTCACCATTTTATGTTATACCACCATGGGTACCCTTTAATCTTTACATCTCATAGACATCTATTTTCCTCCATAAAACCTTCTTTACATGTGAAACTCCTAAAGTCTGTCCAACCAGGACATCTTCCTTGCCTCATTCCAACTCGTTTTCAAAACAGATCTGTGCTGCTTTCTTAGCAGAAGAAGTGTGCATGCATGTATATGTGGCAGGGGAGACTCCTTAAATTATAAATCTAGCAAAAAATGCAAAACTATGCAGAAGTATTCAAGTGCTGTGGAGTAAAAAGTATGGTACTGTTATCTTTTCATTATCTTATTACATTATCATCTATGTACTTCTATCTTGCATATGTTAAGACTGAGATTATGTGTTCAAACATAACTTGCTTGTGAAAACCCTGTTTCATTTCTGGAACAAAAAATAGCATTTCATCTACATTACTGAGAAAATAAACAAGGAACAAGCACTGTTTTCCTATGGTTTTGTCTTATTTGTTGTTTCATATTCCTTAAACTGGCTGAAGCATTGCATCCTTCCAAGCACAGTTCAGTTTCTTCCTGTAGTACAAAATACAATCTAATGTCAAATTCAATGTATCAATGAAATCACTAATCAATGTATCGCCCAAGTATTTCTTTACTTCAGAGATGGAGTGTTAGGGTTCATACTCCTAAAAATCAGCGCACACAGAAATCCAGAAATCCATGACAGAAATACCCTGCCATTTTATTCCTTTTATTTTCCAAAACATACATCATGAAATGATGTTGCTTAATCCTTCAAAAAAAAAAAAAAAATTAACAGTGAGATATTCAAAAGTGAACAAGTTTGACTTACCTGTTAAAGCCTGTACTGATTTTAAGAGGAACAATTACATCAAAACTGAATGGCACCACAGAGATACTACGTAGACATAGAGACATTTACAGGTAGGTCTGTGCATGCGCGTGCGTGAGTAAATATGTGTAAGAGTAGAAATAATATTTTCAGATCCAACTGCAAGTTTGAAAAAAGTGTACCTAACATAGCTTTTCCTTCATCCTCCAGCTCAAATCGCAGAGTCTGAAGTTCCTGTTCCATCTCCAATTTGAAACCTTCCATGGCTTGTTTGTGTGTTTCTTTCAGTGCCTGAAGTTCTTCTGAATGCTTTTGTTGTAAACGTTCTTCTAATTCCTACAAAATCCAAGTGGTCAAGATTAATTCTGTAGTAGCCTTGGGAATTATAAAATATTAGACAATAAATTAACAAATACTGTCATACTCTAGGAACTATTAAAAAAAGGCACTGATGTTGTTCATAGTTTCTTCTCTCACTAAGTTATCCAGCACTGGGTGCAGACAACTAGGGAATTCATTGCAAAGGTACACTCCAGATCTGAACTAAAAAAAAACCAAAAAAAGATATACACACTATAAAGCACTATGCTTTGTATTCTATATTTTCACTGTGTTAGAAATTGTGTAAACTGTTTTTCAATTTGCAAGATAATTTTCATCTCCATATTTTGCTCAAACCTTCACTTAAACAAAATACCTTAGGCGTGATGTTGTTCTGGAAGTGAAATTATCACACAATGAAAATACAGAATACATTACAAAATGAGTCAATCATCAGGAAATACCAGAAATCACATACAGAATTTGATAAATATAATAGAAAATAAAAATAAGCCTCTTTCAAATCAAATCTAGAATACAATAGATGACAGTCTCAAAGTACTGTTAAGAAATGTGTGTGTTAGTAATAATTATATATTTACACACACATATACTATATATACACATAAAGGTGAGTACATGCATAAATATGTACAATTATATAACTATCAACAAGGTGCTAGAGTATAAAGCAAGATGTGAAATAATGCCAGCATTAAAGCTGACTTTCAACATGTCCTAATCAGATTTAACTGGACAATAATGTTACTGTAAGACTCACCATCTGAAAAGGAAATTTAGTAGTTATGAAAATACTTTTCTTTACTAATTTTCCATGCATATCTAAGTTGCTAAATTGGCAACATTTTCTACACAATAAGGAATATCCATATTAACATGCCTTTTGTTCTTGTTCTTTTGTTTCTTCCATATTTTGAAAGGCAAGGATATGGGCTTCCTGAAGCGACTTATGCCTTTGCTGATGCTCTTCTTCTAATTCCTGGATCTCCTGAGTCAGCCTCTGACGCTCCTGACTGAACTGGGCTTGCAGCTGTTGTAAAGAGCTCTGTGACTGGGAAAGCTGCATCTCCAGATTCTGCTTGAGCAAGGAGATCTAATCCACAGAACAGCAAACATTAGTTAGTCATTAAAACTAAACTAAAAAAAAAAAAAAAAAGAAAATACTTGAAAGTTAACCAGAATATTAACTACAAGGGACAAGCAGTCATCCATCACCATTTTATGTTATACCACCATGGGTACCCTTTAATCTTTACATATAAGTAGCCCCGTAAGGGTCATGACATTGATATACTGATACTACTGTACAACCTATAACACAATTGTTCATGGCCAAATTACTGAAATTTAATTCTAAGTTTTGTATAAAGATCAATAAAAATGACACTATCAAGGTCTAAAATCAAATGTCTGATTGTTAGAATTAGCTACTCTTCATATCAAGACTACATCAATTCTGTATGGAAAATCCTGCAGTTCATAGAGGAGTATAGTTCGTGACATATAGATTGATTTTTTTTTTTTTTTTAATTAAAATCTTTTGATATGGTATGGTCTTAACTTACTGGTGTCTTTTTGATTTTAAGAGACATGGTGGCTTAGGACTCTACATGACAAGTAAAATACTGCAATTTGATGGATCCCTTTTCTATTGTTGTTAGCTAGGTAGTACAATAAGAGTGATTTTTTCTGCTGGTTTTCAACTAACACCAAAGCAGTTTGAGTCACAAATACTCATCTTCTTACATGAGTATTACAAATGATTATTGCAAATGATGCTTTTCACTGAACAAGAATCTTAATACATTATAGCACACTGCACTCTTTGAAAAAGTCCCATTTTCTTTTCTGTAATATTTTTCACTCTGTTCTTCACATCAGAGAGCATCCTCTCAGACTGAAAATAGTAAAACTCTATCATCGTCAGAGGCAGCAAGAAAGATACATCCTCAAATCCTGAAAACAAGATTTTACTAAAAATGACTTTTGTTGCAGTGACTCAAAGGGAGGGAAAATAAAATTGTCACATGACAAAGAATTTGAATTAGTAAGGATTTTTTTCAAGCCTCAGAATTATGTCAAATTTATTACAAATGAAAAGTCTGATAGTGTCATTTGAATCAGTGTATCTTACAAATAATTTTGACAAATTAATAAAGACATTGCAAATCAATTTATTGATTTACAGAACATTAAAATTCACCAATTAACATAAGTTTAATAGCATATCAGGGACAACTTGCAGCATGAGCGTTATTGAACATGTTTTTTTTAGAAGGCAACAGCGTAAGCATATTTAGAAGCAAGAAGCTACATTTAAAGTAAAATTAGCACTAAAGCAAAACACGCAAATTAATTTGAATGAAACAACCACAGCTACTTGCACTTCAAATTCCTCAGGTCTTTGTATATATATGTATCTTTTGTATATATATGTACACTAGCTTCCATGTATACTGGATCCATAGTATTTTACTTCAGATAACTTTGAAGGAAATTAACTATAAGTGAAGGAATATAGTGAAGGTCGATACTGCATTCTGTAATCTGAACTACACACGCAAAACCTTTCACTGAGTATATTAAATATAAATGTCATGCACAAATTGTAAGTCAGAGGTTTTTCTAATCTACTATTCTCCTTCCAGAAACATCCAGCTCTGGTTAATCAGGAAAAAACAACAGGCCAAGGAATAAACGTAAGTATCTTGACTCCAAAGTCTATCACCATTCCTCATTATTTCTTACACCCAAAAAAGTGTTTTTTAGATGAATTCCTTCCTATCCTAAAAAACACTGTAGAAACTGCAAACTTGCCACCTTACCTTACATAAATCTGCAAAAGAAAGTATATTGAACATCAGTAAAATTCTTCTGGTTATTTAACTTTACTGTGGCAACACTGAATTTAATTCCCATCTTTCAGCCCGTTTCTTATATATGCAAAAACTCCCCTCCTATGTCATGGAGTCCTAATTTGATCAAAAGCCTCTCCACTTCTCAGCCGACTCCTTGCAGGGCACTACAGCTACAGCTGCTGTGCTGGTCAGACAAGTCAATAATGCAACTACAAGTGGTACTCTTCAACTCTAGAGCTTCACTCCACTGATGTGGTCAATCTGCCCGACATCCCTGCCTGCATGGCCTACTATAAATTTTTACATATGCATCATAGCTCAGTATTGCAATGGGCTACTGATTGCTCTCCTTCTCCAGAGGAAATAGAATAATATCTACCTTATCATCTAAACTCTTCTTTGACTTCTTCACATCCTTATCTATTCTTACTCACAAAACATTAATTGTTGGGTCTTCGTCTCTTTCCCCATCTTTCTGCAACCTCATACCTATCTGGGTCCATCCTGTAAGCCTTGCCCTGCCTTTATTTCCTCTTTCTCCACAACACTATACCTAGCTGAACTTGCACCCTGTCTAGAGGTCTGTTTTTCCCTTTTGCCATGAAATAACTTCTGTGCTTATTTAGATTACCTCTGCTCCTATTTAACCACTACTGTAGACTCTCAGGATGTTTTTTTTATTTGTTTGTTTTCATAAGACTGCTATTACAACTTGGTCCTAGCTCATCTACTTCTCATTTTCAATCCATTCAATATGCCAGTATCTCTACCCTGCTTCTTTTCTTCCTTTACTCTTCTCTTCTTTCTAACTCCATTTTCAGAATCATAGGAATGAGCAGTAAGGATAGGACAGCCTTAAGAGATTATTCAGTCCCATTTAGCACTAGTTGGGAACTTTATATACAAATTACTGCTCAAAAACCTTATACAAAGAAAATCCCACCATTTTCACTCAGATAATCTTCCTCTGAGTGCCTGTGACAGAAACACTGAGATACTAGACAGACATTCTGTCCACTCTTATTGCTTTCGCCACATATCTGCCCCTTTCATGATCACAGAAACACAGAATTGTAGGGGTTGGAAGGGACCTCTAGAGATCATTGAGTCCAACCCCCCTGCCAAAGCAGGCTCCCTACAGCAAGCTGCACAGGTAGGCATTCAGACAGGCCTTGAGTATCTCCAGAGTAGGAGACTCCACAACTTCTCTGGGCAGCCTGTTCCAGCACTCCATCACCCCTACTGTGAAGAAGTTCTTTTGCATATTGGTGCGGAACTTCCTATGCTCCTGTTCATGGCCATATGATGGCTACGAGGAGGTATAATTCTATGGGAAGTCCTGCTCTCTCCTGCAGAACCTCAAGTAATATAAAAATTGCCCTCTAAAAAGTTTTTCATGATAACATTCAAATGGAATGGAGTACAATTTGATATCTTAGTCAAATTTGTATGGGTTTTTATGAAGATGACAAAAATAAACATGTTTTTGGCTTGAAGTTAAAACTCTCTCTTACATAGGTGCCTGATCCATAATTCTTACTGCAACATTTATAAACCTTTTAAGCAAGGAATGTCATTTCTTTCTTGGAAATGGCTGAAACAGTTTAAATGAGATGTCTGGTAGAAGTCTGACATCTGGCTGGGAAGCCATTTCAGAAGAACATCCTTCCCAAGAGCAGTTTGGACTTCCATCAGATTTAAAAGTGGCTGCAAAACCACAGCCTGAAATAAGTTAATCTCTGGAGAAGCCTATCTACGCCAGTAGACTATATAATAAATTTAGGACAACAAGGTTTAAATGGCTAACAACCCAGTCAGCTTAGCCTACCATTCTAATACAACATGTATTTTTTTTTTAAAAGAGTTATTTTGAAAAGAGTACATAATTTTACATGTTATTTTGGATATATTATGCATATACTGATACACTTAATATTTTTAAATATCAGTGTGTCTCTTTGCATGTCTACATACCCTTGTACAGAAGATTCAAAAGAAAAACTGAACACTATTCTCTAAAGTTTCCATACTTTTATCTAAGGTTTTCAGCATATTAAAAATATTGTTAAGAATTTAAGAAATAAAAATAGAAAGAAAGAATATCAGAATATTCTGGCTACATTTATAACTTGCACTGCAAGACTGCAAATTATAATACATCGATCTCATGCTTTGCAGAAAGCTCTGCTATACACATTTGCACTGCCCACAAGCTTGCTTGCGTTAATGATGACACAAGAATGTTGCTTATGTTATGAGCACATATATAATATTTGATGTCCAGTGATACATACATTTACACAGATGGCATAGATGAGTGGATGCAGAACACAAGCTTTCGATGTCTAGCAGCAAACATGTTCTCCTCTCCAAAATTATTAAATATTCTATTTCACAAGCTAAAAGCTTTAAAGCGATAATACAGGATATGCAAATTTATTAGTGCAAACATGCCCTATTTACAAGTTGTAAGTGCAAATCACTTACATTGCTGATAGATTTATGCAAAGCTTCACCGAGACAGTGCCGCTATGAAAAAAAGATCACAGGAATAAAGGGAAACATTCAGAAATCAACTAAGTAAAAGAAAAAGGGATAAGGAAGGGAGAGTAAAACATAGAATATTAATTATAGTATGACCAGGGAAAAATAAACTGAAAACTATTTGGAAAAAATTTAAATGAATAAGTTGCCTTGAATTCAGATATGAAGTACTGATTACCTAACAGAATGAAGTATTTTCCTCTGTTATTGTATGAACATACAGGATGGCATTAACTCTTCAACATAATCGTACGTTATACTCCTGTATTATTCAACTGAACATTTTGGAAATTGTCCAACTGTTTTCTCCTTTATGGAAAATAATTCTGGGAAGAAACCATTAAGTACATCAATTTGCATTACTATTAGAAAAGATATAATATAAGGATTCAACCAACAGTCAGCTGCGTCTCTGAAATCGTAAGCATATTAAGTATAATATTAAAGATCAGTTTTCACTGCTAAAAGGCAGAAAACTATTTTAGTCTGTAACGAAGGCATACTAATATTTAAAAAAATTCAGATTGAGATGGGTAAATAAAAGTTTTTTTTTAAAACCTATAGGAAAATGACTTACTGTCCACCACCTATGACCTATGTTGATTACTAATGAAAAACAAAAATAAAAATAGATCACCAATTAGATGTTCTATATGTAATATTACTGATGATATGAATCATATAAATCCTTCATGTGTAAACATATAATTGCATGTGTGTTTATACATAAACATGAATTATGTAGATAGGCAAGCACGCACAACAGAATCATCAGAAATGAAGTGAGAGCAATTTTAAATCCAGCATGATCAATTTCCCTCTTGGCACAGGTCGGTCAAGAAAGACTGCTTTCTCAAGGAGACAGCAGGTATTTTTACAGTATTTTTACACCAGCTTGGAAGACTTGTCTTGGGAACTTCTAGGTAATACTTTGTCCAGATACAAAAAGAAAATATTTTCCCTTTCTTGAATCTACAAATTGGAATAATGTAGAAATACATAATAGTGGAAAATCTGCAATTACTTTATTAAAATTGTAAGAGTGTTACAGGCAACTATTTTCTAATCAAGTCTAGTCAGTTGTCTTGTCCATTGGAGGCATCATACTCCAGTAGACAAGAGACTGTAATAGCTCAGATTTCAACAAATAATGTTACCAGTGCCGATCTGGATAGATCTAACAATTTTTCTATTCTGTTTTGTTTAGGTTGGAAGCTCTTAAGAGCAGGAATTATTCTTTACTAATTAAACATTCAGTTTCCAAAACATTTAGGACTTAATTTTGACTGACTCATCTAGGCACTACTGTAGAAAGGTTAGTAGTGTACTACATTAAAAATAAATTGCAAGTAGAAATATATTTTTGAATGTCTATTCTGAGTTCTATGAATAAGAACATATGAATAGAACATTGAAGAAAGCGAGAATTGCCCTTGCTGCTCACAAAATATCAGATTTCTTTCACCAAGAAAGAAACTAGTCTTGCTTTGCTGACAAAATGGCCTTATGACTGACAGAACATCTCAGGCTAACCATTTTAATACATGTGATTTCACCAAGTTTCTAAGTCTTAGGTCTGGAAACAGATGGAAGAAAAATGAATTTTCAGTAAAAGTTCTGGAGTAAAACTCTCCAGTTAAGTTCAATAATTAAATTTGTCACATACTTGCTTACTGAAATGAACAGTTGCTGGTCTTCCATGGTGACTCTTCCAGGGTGATCATACTGTTCTACTTTCTTCAAGAAGGGAACCGTATTGCACCACTGACATTTTCACTTTTAATTCAGTTGTACTATTTCTTGCAAGACATTAGTTTACTGGATGTATGGAAGTTCTCTCATTTCATTGCTTCTATTCACTAAAAACTACCTTTAACCACATTACAGAGGTTTAACACTAATGTTCAATATCAGTCTTCATTTCAATCAAAGATGAGTTATGTAACTCTCTTTCTCACTGTACTTACCACAGATATTTTGGCGTCAAATCGTGCCAAGATCTGACTTTGGTACGTGGTTTACTGAGTTTTCAAAAATTCTGCTAGCAACAGCTGTTGCTGTACTAATGCCTGAAAGTGGGTGGAAAAGATCTAACTCGATCTGTTTTATCAAAGTAGATCAAGATTACCATATCTATACACTGTTTTAAGAATGACCTCTGATAAATGCTACTAACCTTTCTGAAGAGGAAAACCTATGTGCATCCACCTGGTGTCAGTAAAAGAAACTGGTTTAAGATGTCTACTGAATAAGATGAATGGACTTCTGGCATAAGCCCATTTTATCCAACTATAAATGATAATGCTAATAAACATCACTCCTAGCATCTGCTATTTTCACTGTTTTCGAGCCTATGCAAAAGCTATTTCAGCAGTCACTGGGCTTGAAGGGACCATGGAGATGTTTACCAATATTCTGCAAATACATGATCAATTATCTTCTAGAGCAAACAGTTAAGCTAAGAGTAATGCTTTAAAACTAGATTGTTGCCAGAGTCTTGGCTTTACATTGAGGGAAAGACCTACGTAGTTACAAAGTAAAAATTTTATCTGGGAAATGGTTTTACTGTTGGATTTGGTTTGGATTTCTGTTAATCAGTTTTTGAAGTGTAAATGCCAAGCATCAAATTAAATTCTTTTCTTACTCATGCATCATTAATTACGTACTGTACTAAGAATTTAATGTTCTTTTCATCCACTGACGGTAGAATTAAAAAGTCTTTTAGTCTCCTCCAGATTTACTAACTCAAACACTTCCAAACAATAACTGATAATGTTACATTCCAATTAAAAGTTTATGATAAGACAGACAAATTTATTTGGATATGATGGCATCATTGTTTCAAGCATCAAACTAGATGTATTTTTTAATTTAACTAAACACAACATCATGGGAGACAAAATTAAATGGAGACCAAAAGAGAGATGAAAATGAATTCCACTAACACATTTGTTCTAAAACAGAGAAACAAAGTTAACATCTATTAGCATTCCTACTGCATCCCAGTGAAAATACCTTGAAAACTCTTGATTTGTTCTGGGATTTTTTGGTCTGTCATATCATATCTCTTAATTTTATATTGTCTTTAATGAATTTCCTACATTAAATTCAGAATCTTTTAAACAAAGAATAAAATAAACACCATAGCTAAAAGCTCAGAAAAATAGATGGTACAGCTGGCTGCATCTTGTGCATTTGTTTTATTGTTCAAGCTTTAGAAAAAAAAACTATCTCCAGGATCACATCTCTACACAGAATATGGAGCCTGGAACAAGGGAGCTGCTTTATAAAGAAGTGCAGACAGTCATGAAACAGGGAAATACCCTCAACAGATGGTCCTCTGAAGCACAGTCCCTTTAAGACCACTGTATTCAGAGCTGTAGTCACTTGTGACAAGTTTCCAAGAGCTGCAGAAAGCTTTGCCCCTTTGGACACAAATATCTACATAGAAAAGAAGAGACATAGAACCTTACTCTGGCCTGCATTTCAAGTCCCTTCCTTAGCGTAACTTCTCTTTTTATTCTTATGGATTTTCACATTTCATATTTGTAAGTACATTTTAGATCTTGCCCAGAAACCCTATGGGAAGACACTTAGCATCCACTAGATGTCATGTTAGCCTTAACAGTATTACCAAAAACAAGAATGATGACAGTTAGGATGGACAAGTTGCTTGAAATTTACATCCTACTCGATTCTGACAGACAAGCCTTTACCCAGTGTGCTGGGTGAAGATCAAGTGAAAGGAAGCAGGGTAAAATGATCCTGTGCTAAAAGTTAATCTCCCTTCCTTCAGGAAATGGATATGTAAGTATATGCAGGTTTTTTCTAGTAGAAATTTCCAGCATCCATTTGACAGCAAATCTTCTAAACCAAGGATTACCCAGACTGTAGAACAAGCCATTAATCCTTGTGCTGAGGAAAGAAATTTGCATTTCCTGATTTTGCTGATGTGGGCACGTGGTCTCTGAACACAGGCAAATAAAGACCTAATGCCCTCAGGTAGAAGAATGATCATGTATAGATGTCCATAGGAGCTTTATGGCTTTTCTACAGCATTCTATTTTCTGAACAAGAGTATTTTCAGTGGCTTGTTTTCAAGACTCTGTGAATGAGCTTGAAATTTTCTGAAAATTCTAGTTTGAATAAGATCTCCATCAAAAGAAATATTTGTATTTTGATATCAATAATTTTATGCTTACTTTGAGATTTCTTAAAGAGGGAATCTCACCATAATAGAAACAAACTCTGAATGGAAAATTTCCACTATCTTTTCAAAATAGTTTTCAAAATCCTTTTCAACAGGAAAAATAAATAATAAAAAGGCTACCAAACCAAAGTGTATGTAGTATACTTTTGTCCATTCTCACTCTTATTTTCATTACTGTACTTATATCCTTATATACTTATATAAAAATGATGGTATCTTCATGTGCAAAAAGTTGACAAAGTTAGAAATAAGAATTTCACATTAATACTTGACAGGTAGTCAAGTATAAAAATATCCAAGAACAGGGAAAAAAAAAGCTGACAAAAAGTTTCTTTTATCTTACTAAACAAGTGTTTTACTGAAAAATAAAGACAGAAAAACCAATATTTGCTCAAATACAGAAAAGATAACCCACAATCAACACTCAATACAGTTTACACAAAGAAACACTTATCACAACAAGAAATATATAAAAATATGCATGTCTTAACCTGTGCATTTAGGTTCTCCTCAGAATTGATGGTTGCAGAACATGAAGCGGCAGAACAGAGAACACACTCACGCTTTAAAAAAGAAAATTCCTTCCATTTTGTTCATGGTGAAGCCCTCTCAGCAGTGAAATTTCTTAAGAAATTAAACATTAAAAGTGCATTCCACAGCTAAGAAAAATGGAAAAGAACTAGCACATCTGAATTTCCTACATATTTCATGAAGGAACTCCTATGTGGATTGATATAGAAGTACTTACTAAAATTTACAGGGGAAAAAATGAAAACCACTTTCTTTTTATGCTTTTTATCACCATTTCTCATATCAGAGATGAGAGCTACACACAAGATAGGTTAACTGGATCAGTGTCTATCAACCACAAATCTAACTGTAGATGGTAAGTGAGGTTATACAGCTGGCAAAAATGCATTTAAGCATTTGATCAGCTGAAAAGCATTTGCTCTCAAGGGAATTATTTTACTCGTAACAAAACTCTACTGCTACAAAACCAATAAACCTACATGCATTCTAGGAAAGACTACTTAGGCAGTAATGGCATAAAACCAAAAATATCATCTTGCTTGATGTAAAAGCTAGATTTCATCTACCAAATAGGCAACAACTGGTAGAAGGTAGAAATTTGGCAATTAGTATAACATAATAAAATAAAACCTAGCATATTTTATGGTCATAAATGGTTAGATTTTATTTATTTTTTTAATATTGTTGCCATTGATAACTGTGTCTTTTCTTTTATTCTGGCACCAATGAGGAGTTTCCCAAAAAAGGCATATTCTATACAGTTTTTCTACAATGTACCCATAGGAATGAAAATATATAATAAACTTAGGAAGCAACGCAGTATTTTCTAGAGTAAAAGGCACCTTATTATCCCTGTTTCACACTGAACATCATATTTTATCAATCTGTGAAAAATAATACTTAAGTCCTTTGAACTTGGGTTATATCTGTCAAATATACATTATCTCAGTTTTGTCTGGAAGTAATTTGTTACTATTCCCTCCTTCCTCCAAATAATTTGTGTTTAGTAGATTCTTCTGAAATGCCTTCTACTGCAATATACTGATGCGTAATTAATTTATGAATTAAACCTTTCTCAACAGCATTTATACAACAAAAGGTCAAGATCCAGTCACTTTCTCAATACAGAGAGCACAGACCACATTTTCTGCCAAGTTAAGAGTTTACAAATGATTTTGTAGACAGCATGAGCCTTTGCTCTTGTATTATTTTGATAAACGATTGTACAGTACGGCTGGTATGGACCAGAGCAATGCTTCAGGTGTAAAAGTCCAAACTACAGAAAGATGAGTCAGAACTGCTCTCTTCCCAGAAATGATATGGATCTCATGATTTTCAGATGAGTTGTAAATGCATCTTCCAATTAATGAAGACCGGGACCACGTGTAACAAATTTACAGTATCTTAGCATGTTTGAAAGGAAACTGAAATGAAAAAACATTATTTTGACAAAATTAAACTGAAAATTGGGATTCTTCCTAATACCACTGTCTTTATACACATGTACATGTAAAAGAAGAATCTCATTTCAGTACTGCCTCCAGCTTGTTTAAACTAAACTATAAACTCTCTGGGGCTCTCTTAGGTGAGCTTATCGCACAAGTTTTTGAAGTGTTGAAGTAGGTCCAATGCAGAACAATATCGTTATAGACTAATGCAGCCAAAGTCTATAGTCAACTCTATGTTACGATATGCATACTTAAAATCCCCCACTCGTTTCCACACTGAAAACACTATGTTTGATTTTTTTTTTTTCTATGATGAAGTGATTACATATGTGGATAAACAGAAAGCAGAGGATGCCTGCAACCTTGACCTTACCAAGATTTTTAACATTCTTGTGCCCAGCTGTAGCACAGTTCAGATGGGTGGACTGCCAGATGGATGAGAACTGACTGGCATACAAAGTTCAAAGGGCAATAGTCAATGGTATTCTACTTGAAACATTTTTACAAGCAGAGTTTGTAAGGATTATTATTATTTTTATTTTTTTTAAAGTGCCTCAGTGGTCTGAAGGAGGAGGCAGGAAGTATCAACTGAATTTGTGGATGACAGCAAACTGGGGGGTGCTAGGAGGGGGAATGGGACAAAATACACTGAAAGGCAAGGCTAACTGATGTAGAACACGCTGGATAGTAAAGTTATGAGTTTCATGAGGAACCTCATGAAATTCAAGAAGGACAAATGCAAAGTCTTTCCCCTGGAATGGACCTCTGCACCGGTACATAGTGTTTTACAGCTCTGCTGCACATAATCCAGTTAACAGTAGGCTAAACATGAATCAGCAATTGACTCTGGCAGCAACGAATGCCAGCAGCATACTGGGCTGTAGCAACAAGCAGTAGTTTCAGGGAAGTAATCAGTTCCCTTAACACGGCATTTGATGCATTTCACTTGGAGGGAGCACACTCTCTCTTCCTCCAGTTCATTCAGCTTTGTTTGCCCCAGTAATGCTGACAAACTTGAAGACATTCAGAAGGGAGCCACCATGAAGATGGCTGGTACTGGAGCATGCATACTGCAAGAACAGACCAAGGGAACTAGGTTTGTTCTGCTTAAAGAAGAAAAGGCTTAGGGGAGCCTTAATAGCCTTCCAGTACCAGGTTAGCGAGAAGATGGAACCAACCTCTTTACAGCAATGTACAACAGGAAAATGAGAGACAACAATCATGAACCAAAACAGAGGAAGTTCTGATTAAATACAAGGAAAAAAAAAATCACTGTGAGGATAATTAAACACTAGACCAGAATATTCAGAAGGGCTATAGAGTCTTCATGTGTGGTGGTGATCAAGACCTGGCTGGAAAAAGCCCTAACCAACTTGTGAAATCCAACGTTGACTCTGATTTGAGAAGGAGATAGGACTACATGACTTCCTGAGGTCTATTCCAACCTCATCAAGTCTATGATTCTATAATTCAACTCAGTGCAACAACCCTTTGTGTATGGCAATCAAGAGGAATGTACTACAAATCCGTTTCTCTAAGAGTTAAGTTATTCATCTTAGACACTATAGTCTGAAATTCTCTCCCTTCCAGATATAATGGATAAAATGTAGAAATTGATTATATGTAAGCTCTTACAGATATAAAGCTTAATTCCATACCACCATCAACAATAATCTTTCAGTCTTTATGAAATAACTATCCAACTCAAGCACTGACATGGAAAAGCAAAGGGAGATTCAGGCTGGACGTGAAGAAATACTACTTCTCTGACAGAGTAGTCAGGCACTGGAATGGGCTGCCCAGGGAGGTGGTGGAGTCACCGACCCTGGAGGTATTCAAGGAATGTTTAGATGTTGTGTTGAGGGACATGGTTTAGTGAGAACTATTGGTGATGGGTGGATGGTTGGACTGGGTGATCTTGTGGGTCTTTTCCAACCTTGGTGATTCTATGATTCTATGATTCTCTTGCTTTTGTTTCTTGTTAGTCCTCCAAAGACACACGATATTCATAAACGGTGCAAGTTTTTGGCACAGGGAAAGGAATTTAAAAAAATTATTTTACATATGCAGTTCATTTCTTCACTCACAAACTCTCCAGTAAAATTCTTTTTACAGTTGCTTCCTGAGATTTTTGATTTCAAAATTTCTTCCATATGCAGAAAAACTTGTTCATTTGTAACATTTTCCATTCTAAAGATGTAGGTGAGATCTACTAAGGTATTTTTCAAAGGAAAATATAAGCATTTTAAAAGTGTGTTAAAACTACTTCAAGTTTACCATATCGCTTTCGATTTGTACCCTCATGGAGAAAATTACTCAAGATACAACTGTAATAAACATATCATAGTAGCTGAGGGATGTTTTGACTTTTCAGTGACCTGTACATTTTCTTTGTTGTAAAGATATGGGATAACATCAAGTCTAGCCTTGGTAAATAAAGGTGAGACAATTAAAAAAAAAAATCTTACAGTGAAGAGGTGAGACTCCCACTACCCCAAAAAATCTGCAAAAGTTTTATTCACATTTAGCATGAAGAAGGACATTAGTATCCTTTTAAGATACCTTCATATATTACTCATAGTGATCAATAATTATTAGGCTTAAAAAATCATTATGGTAAGAAACTACTTTTCAAAGACAGACATCACTACTAATTTCAAGTAGCTAATTGGTAATAAAGTAACTAAATTATAATGACCTTCAAATTCTCAGAGAGACCACATTACCTGGTCTAAAAGATCTTCAACTTTTTTTTGCCATCCATCCCTGGCTGCATTTTTTTCACGTTCTTTAAGCTGCAATAGTTGAGTCATAGCTGCCTTCTTATCCTCTTCATGCTGAAGCCTCAGCTCTTCACGAAGCTTATTACATTCCTGTCTAAAAGTAAAGGTCAAATAACTAAAATGCGAGAAGTGAAAAAGAAATAAGAGTTCAGCAACAACTGAAAAAGCTTAGATAATAACAAAAAGCTTTGTTTTGCTTTTCATTTGCTATTACATTTGCACATAATATATACTTTTATTCCTTAAATAAGAAATAAATACAAAAATCAATACTTGCCGAAGATTTTCTGTCCATTTAATTTCCAAGTCACGAGCCATTCTGTCAACTTTGAACTTTTCTTCTTCTCTCATGGTAGCAATCATTACCTCATGCTGTTGCCTCTCCTGATCTAGTTCTCCCTGCAAACAAAAACTTCACAATAAAGACTGATCAGCAGCAAAAAAAAAGTATTTCAAACCTTACATTTATATATTTCTAACACAGACTTCAGTTACAATTGGCTTACAAACCTTGGACTATCAATTTTTCAGTAAGTACCTTCTGATTAATGCCTATACTTCCATTGCATACTTTTGGAACATATTTCCTCTAAAAAGCAATAAAAAGGAATTTTCTAATAAGTCATTTTTGAAGTAATATTTTCCAATACAGCTATAATAAATCACAGAACAATTTGTTAGGAAGAATCTCAAAAGGTCTTCCAGTTCTATTCAGTGCAAGACCAACATCAAAATTTGAGCAGGTCAATCAGGTTTCTTGTCAGTTTTTTTGGTTGTTTTGTTGGTTTTTTTAGAAATCAGCAGTTAGCACCTGAATTACAAACTTTGAACAATCTGGATTAGATACACAGTTTACGTGTCTTTTTATTTCTTGACTAGCAGGAACACAGTCTGAATACAGCACAAAAAAA